>MJUU01004938.1:31399-44345 GCA_002080025.1 Modiolus philippinarum | reverse complement strand
TGTGAATAAGTTATCCCGTGAGAGCTGATTTCTTGTAATTAATGCCAATACATTGCGTTACAAAATATATTTTTTCTCCGTTTTACACGAAAAGCTAAACTTAAAGTAACTTTTAACACAGACTGTAAGTCTTACTTACGGTTGTTTTGTATGCTGTTTAACGATATGTGAAAAATCACGGTAAAAAGTGAAATTTTCAGCTATTTGCAATATTCAATTGTTTTTAAAGAATTACAACAGTTTTGACCTTCCCCTAATTCGTTTTACTTTTAGAAATCATATTGAAATTGTCCTGAGATATCATCGCCTCTGAAACTGCTGAAGCAAACTGTGATAAGATGGCGTATGCAAGGTCTTTCACAATTTACCGATTTCTTTTCAATATATTCACAAACCTGGCTCTCAATGCAGATTTTACTCTTTGAGATTATCTTCATCTTACCAAAAAATCCGCTGAACCGAACTTGACAGGTAACTTGGGTTGTATGGAAGGTATGTGGTTTGGTTCCTCTCATGCTACAAACTCCAAAGACCACAAGACGAAAAGAAATTACAGAAAGGGCAACCGATGTGGTACTAGCATTTTGTAATATTGTCTATAGAGGTCTATAGACAATTGAATTCCTATCAATAAGCAGTGTATTCTTCTATAAAGGCCCTTATTTAATGTATACAAGCACGAATTGATTCCGTTACTTTTGTAAGACTATGCAGGTTTATACAAGTGTACTACAAGAAACAGAATTAATTTCACATGTTAAATCACTGGAGGATCCAGCTTCCGAAAAGGGGAATCCCAATGAGTTTCCAAAAAAAAAGATTTCAGGCCATTTTTTGTCAGTTTTGCACGAGATTTAAACCTTTTTCCTTAAATGGCTGAGGGTTCCAAGGGTTGGATCTGCCAATGTTACTAAATGGAACGCCATCAAAATTGTCCGATATATTAAAGTATTACAGCACTTTCATAACTTGTTAACAAAAACAAATAAGTCTGCAGCAGATCAAATTCCAACCCTTGATTTTTTTTAAGATTTGGTTTTTATTATTGATGATCATTTTAAAGAGGTCGGGGTCACTTACTCGTGATTTTATTTCCTTCAGCATACCAGTTTGTGAATGTATTAAATCTTTGCCAAAATTGTGTTATCAGGTCATCCGTTATAAGATAAGAAAATCAATTCAAATGCATTTTCATACTTTTAGATAAAAGATTCAGCCACTGAATTTGCCATTTCATTGGAATTTTGACAGATTTCGGCAACTTTTGTTAAAATTCGCTGTATAGTACATACAGAACCAAACTATACTAACAGTCCTTTGGAAGGGCAAATGTTTATACACTCGCAAAAAAATGGTTTTGGTTCTTGGTGTCCTTCAAGTACTGTAAAATGGCTTAAATAGAGAGAAAATGTTATTTACAGCCATATTCGGCTGTTTACATGTAAAAAAAAACATACACGCGTGGCATATATTAATTTACTCATTGGAAGTACAAATACCAGAGACTACCTTACACGATTTTACGACAACATGTGAGATTATTCTGAAAATATCCCAAGATATGAACAAAATTCACGGCTTTATGGCCCTGTTTCTTTATTTTAAATGTAGTCTCTTAGCCCTAAGTTATAATTCAAAATTATATATCCTGCTATTTTTCGTGTTTTTTTTCTCAAATGTGTTTGGATATTTCTTTTTTGCGTGCTTCTATGATATAGTGAAATATTTCTTCGAAACAGTAAAAGTTCCATTCACAAGGTAACAAAAATGCCTGCTGACACGGTCCATTTTACTACATACTTCAAGTTGCAAAAACATAATGAAATTGCATGGTACGGTTAAATATTGCTCATTTCAATAAAAATAATACGTCAGTCAGCCTACAACTGTTTCTTGATAAGACAGTAAACAGACTTACAGTACTACCGTAGACAGTATACAGTCGACAATTTTATCTAAATGATATTTTCGCCATCAAAAAGAAAGTGCATATGATTATCTAGCTTTGTATGTGCAGTTAATGATACAATATACTAGCTATATAAATATAAAGACGGGTACGCACACATAAGCAAAGAAATAGCTCTATTTCTGTTTTATGACTGTTTATTTCTCGTTTGAATATAGACTTTTGAATTTGAAATCAACAGGCTACTTGTAAATAACATCATATTCGGATACATTAATCATTCATACACGTTGGGCGAACTTTACAAATTTAAAAAATTTCCTCAGTCATTGACAATATGTAAAAAACTTACAGGACATGTATGCTGTTTCACATGTTTACCTGTAAAACGTCCTACAGCCTACAGATTGAACCGTAAGACAGATATTTCAGGCCCACAGGCTCCTATACTGTGATGTTCAGCCTCTTAAGTCAGTGTCGTGTAACGCGACATCCATTCCTTTTTACCTATAGATGCAGTTTTGCCAACAAACATAAAATTAATGGTCAAAGTATTCCTATAATTGCTGACATTAAGACACACAGTAATAACATTTAAACAACTCCAGGGCACTCATCGAGTCAAAAGTAAAAATTCACGAGAAGCGGGGACAATAAACAGGTGGTCGGAATAACAATTGGACATTACAAAAAATAAAAACGCCAAAATTTGAAAGTTTGATTGTGCATCCATATCAGATATTCTCTAAAGCACAAGTAAGCCATGACTGCAATGTATGAACAAGTACTTATTTGTTTCATACTGCATTAAAAATGAATTTGTAAAGTTTGGCTTACCTCGAGTCTACTACCTTCAGACTGGATATTTTTTATATTTTTTTATTTTTGAAGCTGAAACATCATAAACATGTAAGTGGAACACTAAAATATTGAGAGCGTATATATCAAATACATGTATAGGTGTTTCCTGTTGTCCTTTTTATTTCATACATTACAGACAGACAAAGACAAATACAATTATTTCTATTTTTGTATAAATATTCAAGCTATATATTTTATTAGCTAGGCTATGGAATAGCCTAGCTATATAGATAGTTCTTGGGGGAGGTGAGGAGTATGCTTGCGCAGAAGACAATTGACCAATAGGAATTTCAGATTCTCGAAAATCAAAATGGCGTCCAGTTTCGTCCTGATAAAAAGGGGCAGGGTTTAATTTTTCTGTTTCTTTGTGGAAGTTAAAAAGTATTATAAACATTTACTATAGGTAGTACTGGGAACAGGTTTGTAGATGATGATGGGATTGGTATCGCAATATCGCTTAGCCAGATTTATAAATATAGATATGATAAAAAGAATAAGAAAAGTACGTAATGTATAAATTTAAAACCAGAAGTTAATAAATAAAGATGAGGTATTGTGTAATAATCAATAATATACAAATATTATAAAAGACTTTTCAATTGTGTTAAACAAAGAGTGATTGTAGTTTGTGGAGATACTTAGGCAATGGAGAACGAAAGGTGTAAAGAGATAGAATTGTGTTTTTCCTTTTTTTTTGCGGAAGAATAAAGAGCTACCGGTGTTTATTTGTGTGTGCTGTAAAAGGTTTATGTACACGAGAAAGAATTTAATGCAAAAGATGAGAGATTGAAAGAAATGTTAAAAGGAGAGAAGCATATTGTGTGTAAAACGTTTAACTCTTATGTGTGTAAGGAGGCTATATCTCCTCAAGCAATGATAAATAATTTAGTAATGGATAAAGCTCCTTTTGAAGAATTAAATACGCTAGAACAACATTTAATTTCTCCAGTTTAACCATTTTACAAAATTGTGATTTTACCTACGAGTGATCAGTACATGGTCCAGTTGTGTACCTAGAATCCGACATGTCAAAAATAACAAAAATTATTGATTTGAGTATACAAATACATCATGAGCCACCACACCCTTGTCAATCAAACACGCAATTTTCTATCCAAGGCTATTCCATAGCCTAGCGTACCGTTTTTATTTCATAAAAACCATTATCCGATTTATATCATCCAATTATGTTTATAAAGTCCCCTCGTGTTTTCTAGTTTTAAATAAATATGCTTTTATAGTTTTGTTTTTACTTTCCTTTTGACAGTGGTTTTTGAGTTCATCCACTGAAACCATTTTATTAATAAAACTTCTTTTTGCAGGGGTAAAGAACAGGCTAGATTTCTTTTCAAAATTCACAAAATATTTTACAAATTATATTTCACTTTTTGTGCATGGTAAACTATTTGATATCTACACATGTATAAATTATATTTTAAACTCAAAACAAGATTCCGTTTTGTACAGTCTTGCTCCCTCTTAATCTCAATACCAAGAAGTACATTTGCGGCATTGATGTTCAATGCCACATTGTATTGTTGAAGATACCAAAATTGTGTTGGTATCTGCATTCCCATAGAAAAACATGTTGTCTCAAAGCAGAAGGTACATAACCCTGTTTCCTTGAAATCATATTTCTACAACATGATATTTGCTATGTATCCTGTAAAGTAATTCAAATTGGATTTTTTTTAACTATTCCTGAGCTTTCATAGGGTTTCTTGCATTTGCTCGGTGTAATGCTTAAAAAATACTTAGAATTTTTCCAACTGTGTTTTAATTTTTCATTGACAAAATTTGCCATATTTCATTTGTCATTCCCTTTAACAAGTTTCTTCCAGTCTGTTGGGTTGTGCTGAGGTTGCTGAAAATTCCACAAAATTTGTTGAAAAGTCATGATCAACTTTATTGATAAATTCTGTGTATGTGAAGAAATTCCTTTTTTTCTCAAAATAAGTCATTTATAAAACGGTATTTCTCTTTTTATGTACTTAATATTCATATTCATCTTTTCGATAATCTTTATTTTCTGGTTGTGATAAAATATCCTTTGGAGCGTCATATGCAATCCAGTGTCAGATTCTAGAATTTTTGAGTAATTAATAAAAAAATATCTTATTAACGGAATTAACATGTTCAACACGGCGGGTGTCTTATAAGAAGCAGGAGATGCTTACTCTACCGGTGCACT
The DNA here is from genome assembly GCA_002080025.1 of Modiolus philippinarum. Classification (NCBI taxonomy): domain Eukaryota; kingdom Metazoa; phylum Mollusca; class Bivalvia; order Mytilida; family Modiolidae; genus Modiolus; species Modiolus philippinarum. The sequence continues at coordinate 39,384 of MJUU01004938.1, read as the reverse complement.
TGATCTCATCTATCATTTTTTATTGGGTTAGTGTTGTTCATCTTTGTATGTTTGTGTGTCTCCATTTTCTTTTCTGTGCCGTACTCATGTTATGTCTGTTTCTTTGTTTTTTCCGATGTTGCCATTGTCCTTGAATCATTCGTTTTAGATTGACAGTGCGGTTCTCACTCTCTTTTCTTAACTATCATTAGGCATCGAAAATCACTTTGCTAATATTCTCTTGAAGAATTCATTTTGTCAGATGTGCAAGAATGATGCGCATTTTAAAAACCCATACTACCTTAAAGATACTAGAAATTTTCAGAATCATTATATGTTTCATTAGAGATGCCAACCCAGTTGATATGCATAATTATTTACTATGGTACTTGGCCCATGGCTTTCTGTTAGGTGTGTTCACGTTTTCGACAGGCAGAAAAAAAACAATCACATACCATCCCACTAAGATACAACGAACGGTGGAATAAATGAAATAAAAGGGACAACAGGAAACACCTACAATGGCTGAAAATTATAATTACGTGCCACAATCTGCTAGGAAAGCATGCATATTCACATTATTCACATCTCGGGAACAAAATTATTTATTATCTTTGTACATTTCCAAATTAGGTTAATTGTCGAAATAAACAAGTTTTACATGTCTGTAGAATTTATCATTTGTAACGAACAATTACAAAAGTTAATGGAAAATATAGGTAAACCTTCTTGGATTAATGTAATACAAAACTTATTTTTAAACGGATGTTTTGGAGACGAGCCTTATTATCGGTAATTTGTATGAGTTTCCTTTGATCTCACGAAGCAAATATTTTTCAGTATTTGCTACTGCCAGAATACAAAAAAAATATTGGCAAAAAGTATCTTAGGCCAGGCCTACTTTGTCAATTAGAATCAATGAAACAAAGAAATATACATCTTACAAAGACTCTTACCGGATCGTACAAATCTTTTACTAATCAATACCAGTCAATTTCACGAGTTGTTGAAAATTCAATTTCAAAATTTGTTTTATTAAATGATTTAGTTAATTACCGATAAAAAGAATAATAGAAGTTCTGTTTTTGATGCAAGAAATATTGACTCCAATAATGGACTCGCCAACAAGGGGCTCGTCCATAATGGTTCGCCATTATTTCTAGTATCAAAAACAAAACTTTCATTATTCTATATTTATTGACATTTTTTAGAAGAGAGACATAAACAAAAATCAGACATGCATTAGGACGATTTATATTATAGTAAAAGTACGTAAACTAACGTTACCTTATTAAAATTTCTCCTTATTTTATTAAGTATTTAAGTTTTAGACAAAAATGACCAAAACCGAGTTAAATTTCAAATGAATTTTAAATGTTCCATACACTTATTCACCTTTTATGCCTTTTATTGTTATTTCGTAAAAAAAATTAGGCAAACATGGTTGTACGTAGGTTCAATAGTTTGCAAAGAAATTATGCATAAGATACAAACATTCTTGATACACATCCAAATTAATATTTACATGTTTATGTAAATTGTAGCATTATTTAAAAATAAAATATGAGAGGAATTTTGTTTTCTTTCAGAAATCTCAGATCGTTGCGTTTTTTATCTTAGTTGCAATTGTGAGTTGCAGCATTGAGGAAGATATAATTCCAGGATCACTTCTGGAATGCTACAATAAACATTCATATGAAGTTGCCGCAACAAGCGAATATACTGTGCGGACTAAATGTCTTTGTTATTTTCTGACAAAGAATTTTGAAACATCCAGCCTAACAGAGCTAGGTGAACGCGCGTGGGAATGGATTGAATCACTAGGAAAACGCTTATATATGAGAATGAAGAGATCAACAGGCCGGCTACGTGTCAGGAGAGAAATACGAACGCTTTCTGACCACGAAAGGAACAAATTTTTTGCTGCAGTCAATGCGTTGAAACGCCAAAAGGTAATATATGTATGATAACCAATTCTAACAAAAAATTGAAATATTTCATGATTGCAAGAAAAAACGAAAAAGCTGATCTTTTAGTGATACACTGAATTTAACAACAAAAATACATTTATATGTTAAAACGTTTATATACTCAACAACAACAGAAACGCACCACTAACGTGTATTTCTATGTACCTTAAAATTCAACAGCAAATATCTCTTCAAATACTGGCTGGAACAACTTTAATTTTTTACACAATGTTACTCTTATCACAAAGTCAAACTTCTGACAAAATGAAACTTTTTGGAATCCTGAATTTCATTTTCTAAAATAAAAAAAAAACACCGTTTCACCCAAAAATAGAAAAATTGTTGAAAAGAATAAATTTTGAGCCTTTTGTGCTCTTACCTGTTGCTTTTGTAACTTTTGACAATACAAGTTCCAAACAAGCTCATTCCGAGGAAAGCAATTATTTGACTGGTGTTTTCTCACACATTCACCAGAAACCGTTGCTGTGACTTGAAAATGACCATGTTTTTTACAAAAATTTATTTGCTTGTTATGGACATTTGAAATTAAAAAATACATAATATGATATGGCTAAATATCTAGGAAGCTAGATAATATTTAAAAAAGTGGTGCGTTTCTTGTGTTTTTCAGTATATTAATCTTTATCTTCATTTAATACTCCTATTCTTCAACAAATGTACTTAATATTAAGATTTTGATTTTTTGTTTTGTTTCCTAGCTTTTTTCCATGAAGAATGAAGGGATATGGAGTAAATGCACATGAGACAAAATCTTTGCAAATTCATGGTAAAAACATGCCTGTCTTTATTTTTTTTTCTGTGTTTTTTTTCTGTTTATATTTAATACTAAATACTTTTTGCCAATACAAAAAATTGGGCATTGCAATGAGAAACATCGGTCGGTTATCTCCCTATACCAAGTTAGTTATATATAGTTGAAAGGGAGATCATTTTAATTTAAATATCAAAAGAAGGTATTGATACGCTAATTAAAATTATATCCTCTTTGAACCATACAAAACTAACTTGGTACAGGGAGATAACCGGCCGGTGTTTCTCATTAAACCTGAAAATAAATATAGTAATTGTGCTATAACAAAGAACATTTCTGAAAAAAAGTTCTAAGAATCAAATGTCAGTATAATTCACCACTTCTTTGTTCCTTAAAGTGTCTAATTGGTATTATACGGCCGTTTTTGTAGAATATTTGCCCATTTAGTTTAATACATTTTCCAATTTAACAAAATTGTAGCAAAATATTTTCACTTAAAAAGATTCAAATTCAACATACCAGCAGTAACTCTTATGCTAGATTTAAAGGCAAATAGAAATTATGCAATGGAGATAAATTAATAAACGAATTTCATATACATCTCACAAAATGAAATAACGTTTTACAATTTTTCTCCCTTATTTTAACTGTGACCTATGATTTTTATTTGTAATATGTAAACAGTATACTGATATCTGAAAACATGTAAAGCATAAACAAAATCTATAATAAAGTTATCCATTTTAAGAAGCAAAAATCAAATAAAATAATCATAATCGCGTGATGACAAAATTACCGAACTTATCTGTCAGAGGCCGAAATCCAAAGGGCAAAAACACAAAGTAAATGTAAAACAATTGGACAATACGGAACTTCTGAGTCGTTTTCATACCGAAAACAAATCTATTATTATACGAAAAAAATCAATACGTTGAGAGGGAATCCCTAATCAATGAACACTGTTGGTTTAAACATATTCATTCACAAAATAAAGACAGATATATATACAACATTATAAAATACAAAGTGAAAGGATCAGGAAACAAGCTATCAAAGCTTAGGCAAGTCCGTCTCCTATTGACATATATATATAATTCTAATACAAATATTAAGTTAAGCACATGCTTCGTGAATGTATATTCAATCATAAAAAATAAATATAATAATAAAAATAGGTGTGATATGATGGAATATGGAGCTAAGGGCGATTTATATTTAATCTATTGTAGCGCTTCAGTTTAATTGTTTTCGTCAATTAAAATTTAGTTAAAGAATTGTCATGTAGGAAAAATTATAATTATACACTTCAATTTCATAAATAGTTAGTTGTTTAGGCGGTATACATGTGTTTCAATAGGTCGGGAATCCAGTCAATCCTTCTTACTGGTATTTGAGGTGTTCGTTTTCCTCTTTAATTACACGAGAGTCCCTATCTCGAAAGTCCCGTATTGTAAACCTCAATAGTCCTGACTTAGTGAAGGCACCTTCAATTACGATAGTGTCCGTTAGCAACTAATCAGCAATTTGCTATATTGAAAAGTTGTAAACAATTAACAGAAATCATAATCCCTGGACAAATTAAGAAAAAAACCTTTTTATCAATGTTGACGCCCAGACTTCAATTTTTTGTGTAAAGAAAGAGAAATTTACAAAAAAGTAAATTCTAGTTTTCAATAATATCTTTGGGTCGATATTTGCTATTTTAAGATCTTCTTTGTTTAGATTTCCAAATGTTTTGTTTTGACCTGAACTGGAGACAAAAATTGTCGAAATGGCAATATGCAAAAATTAAAGTTACAGTAATTTCGGTATTTAGTTATTGACAAATCAATTTTTGTGTTACTTGTGTGTATAATTCCTCTGTCATATTTTAACAACATTATAAACGTTTTATAGATATCAGGAGAAAGACATAACAAATATGATATTCTGGCGTTGATGCACACAGGAAAGGCACTTCCATCAGCACATGGAGGACCAAACTTTCCTGGCTGGCACAGATGGTATTTGCTTTTGTAAGTTTTTTTTCAGCGCCTTTATTTTATTTTATCTTATTTTATTTTTTAATTTTTTTTTTGTTTTGTTTTGTTTTTTGTTTTGTTTTTTGTTTTTTGATTTTTGTTTTTTAAGGGCTTTTTTGTTAGGTTAGAGATGTCTCAACGTTAAAGAGTGTATTCTTTGTTGTCTTAGCTGTTTGAAATGTTTGAAACAACAGAAGTAGAATACCGAAGGACCAAGAGATGTGATGACCACGAAGTCATAGCAAAAACTGCAACAGAGAAAAACGATTATGAAACAAGGGCGTGAGACAGCCATCCACGAGACACGGAAAGACGACATAAAGAACTAAGGCACTCATAGTGTGAACTCCCATGAAAACCGGGAGCGATATCAGTTGCTCTGGAAGGATAACCATGTCTTGCTCCGCAAAGCGGCAAGCGTCACACTATCAGTGAGTCAATCCAGAGTTGAGTCAAAACCAGTTATGTCAAATCCGTGAAGATGTTAATTCTAGCTGAAAATGTCCATTTTCATTTGGTAAACAGACACATCATATCTGTCAATGATGTAATAATGACGAATATAGAATTTGAAAGTAGCAAAGGGTGATCAAATCCCTGACTTAGCATCCTTAGTTAGGACAGTGTTTTGCTCTATTAAAAAAAAATAACTGTATAAATCACATGCTCGTCAGTAACAAATCAACTGCGAAATGTACACTCCATAAGTTGGAGAGGTAGGTACTGTAAACCGGGAAATTTTCGGGCCGTCTTTATTTCGCGGTGCATTGACAGGAATTTAGTTCGCGCTGTTTTGAATTTGCTGCTGCTAAGAAAGGGAAAGTTCACAATTGGGATGTTAAAATCATCCCTTTTGTCATTAAGCTTAGATTACAAACATTTTCAATTTTTATGCAGCAGGGTAGAATAAAGAGTAGAAAAATTAAAAGTTTGCTATGGCAATGGTTGAGACTAATAAATGATAGCTGTTCAAAGAGATTTTTAGAATTTTTTAGAATCAAGATCTGATTGAACCCGCGAGTGGAGTAGACTTTTGTGGTACATTTACATTTAGTTCGCGCAGTTTTGAATTCGCTGCTAATTAAGGGAAAGGGAAAGTTCTCAATGGGGAAGTTAAAATCATCACTTTTGTCATAAAGCTTAGATTACAGACGTCTTCAATTTTTTATGTGGCAGGGTAAAATAAAGAGTAGAAAAACGAAAGTTTGCTATGGCAATTGGTGAGACTAATAGAGGATAGCTGTTGAAAGAGATCTTTAGAATTTTTTAGAGTCAACATCTGATTGCCCCCGCTCGTGGTTTAGACTTTATCACGGTAACTTTTAGGGTCATCTCTGATTACGTGGGAGCCAAATGTGACAGTGTGTTTTCCTGATCCAATAAACGACAAACACAACAATCTGAGTTCCAGAGTTCTTTAATAATTTGCCTTCCGTGTATAGTATACAATATACAAGATATAAAGACCCTGTAATAACAATAAATATGACTAAGTATGTCACAATGCACAATTTTATTTCTAATTCATTACAATCTACGATAAAAATAACACATGATAATATAAACGTTATATACGAAGCAAACTATACGAGTTGTTCTTGTGTCAGTTATAGAAAATAAGTTTTCTGTTACTACAGATATTTTACCGAAATAGTGATTAACTATTCTGACTTAAAAAGTATTATAGTTCATTGTTTTCATGTGCTTGAAAAACACATGGAATATCTATATACATACAGTCAGAAGTATCTGCTCTCGGTATAATAAATAAATACGGCAAACACAAATAAACATGATTAAAGCTGGTATGTGAGTGCAGACAATACACTGCAAGTTAGAAACAAAATAAATTAAAACAGACATTAGAAAAATAGCCTTAACCTATCCCAAATGTGGTTCAAAGGTGCATAGTCTTGTACATAGTACATTGCTACAGTTAACAAAATATTAACTGGCTTCAAGCTAGGCTACATCAAAATAACATCTACATAGTTCACCTCCATAGGAATAAGAATAAATTACAGAAAGTAAAATATCAAATTTTCTCAAACAACCAAAATGGCAACTGACTTCAAATTTTCATGTAGGAGTGACAAGAACCATGAAAATATTTCCCGCCTAAAGTGACCAAGGAAATAAACTAACCAGAAAAGGGATTTCCTTCTAAATATAAATACATCACTAGCTAAACAGCTGATTGAACAAAGTAATTAAAGATTAGTTGCATAAATTATGTACTGCAAATCTGGTCACTGGATTGGGTTGAACTATGCTAGAAATAAAAATATTTAATTAATAAGCATAACTATTTACAACTAAAATTCCAAAAATCTAACAATACCACAGATATAAGAGAGCTAATTGTTTTCATCATCCGATTTGATGCCAGAGGATGCTAAGACAGAGGTGTGATTTTCAATCATCTCTTCCCTTGATAGTGTAGTGGGAGTATAAGCTTGGTTTCCTTAACTATATCAATTCCAATCTCCTTAACTAGACAGTCGAGATAGTATTTCTTACACACGAACAGTATCTTGTTAAAAGCGATGTCTGGGTGGACAGTGACGTAATTTTCGTAGAGGTTGTCAGAGTTTCTTTAACGAGGAGATCTTCATATATACTGGGATTTTTTTTATTTCATTGATGTTTTCAAACGCCGAATACGATTTTAAATTAACGATTAAATGTACCTGATCCAATCGGACAGCGTCTCGACATCTTCTATCTCTTTCGTTGCCCACTTCCTCGCATTGTCCTCAACTGCATCCATCAAAATTTTGAAGTTATACTTCCAGTGGATCTGATGGGGTTTAAGGAATTTTGGACATTTTTTAAAGAACCCTCGTAGTTTGATATTGTCTATAATATCTAGCTCACCGGTTATCACGAGTTCAGCCGGATTTTAATTGGAGGGGTAAGTGGAACTGGCGCAATCAATCAGGGAACTACACAAACAAGACAAAAGACAAATGTAAACACCGATATGTACACGGGACAGCCGAACTTGGTACTAGCAATAGCAAAAGCCAGCGGTTGGGTTATACCGGTTTAAGGGTACCCAAACCTCCCCCTTTATCTGTCCCGTGTCCCCATAGTATCATAAACATACGAATAAGACCCAGTACAGGTATATTACTAACTCCATAACCACAATCTTGAAGGGAGAGAAAATGACAATGCGTATTTTTGAAAGTTTGGTCATGGCAGACAAACATCAGGCTAAATGAATTTTAATTTAAGGGG
>MJUU01004936.1:25445-60451 GCA_002080025.1 Modiolus philippinarum | reverse complement strand
AGATTCGATAGGTTACAATTTTAAACTTAGCCCTCGTTTCACAGTTGTGTCTGGTGAAATGTGGACCTGTCAAATATCTTTGTTGAAGGGCTAATCTAAGGTCCATTGTGAACAAGTTTACTTCTATTTTTTTGTGTGTGTTTGTTTGAAAGGCCGATTATAGAACCCTTAGATTTTATATAATTTGATGTAGGTGTATGGCAAGGCAAATATATTTTGGTCTATTTAAGTTCACTACTGATAATCAGTTTTAATTCAGACTAAAGATAATGTCAGGTTAAGTACGTCGCAGCATTCTTTGGTAAAATGAAAACCTGTCAAAAATCATTGCCCAAGTTAAGAGCCCAACTAAGGACCATTGTGACCAAATTTTTATGCCAATAATTGTTTTAAAGGCTGCCGATAAAACCCGTGGAATGTACTTAATTCGAAGTAAATGTTCCCCAAGGTGCAGAACCTAAAATATTAGTGTATATTTATGATGATTGAGTCTAGATTCAAGTTAAAATCAGATTACTTTGTTTGTGCTTATATCTTAAAATAATCACCAGACAAAATAAAACGGTGAATGAGTTTCCATAGGTTACAATTTTAAACTAAGCTTTTATGCCACAGTAATCTTTGGTTAAATGCAGACCGGTCAAATATCAATGTTGCAGGGCCCATCTAAGGACCCTTGTGAACAAGTTTAGTTCCAATTTGTTGTTTCAAAGGCCGGCGAAAAATCCTGAGAATGTATTTTATTCTATGTAGGTGTGCGTCAAGGTGATAATATTGGTCATATTTGTTGTCTATTTATATTGATCATGATTTTGAATTCAGACTAAAGTTAATTTTAGGTTACGTAAATCTTTAAAATAATTACTAGCCATCACGCAAAAATCCATCGTTCGGGAATGTAAAAAAATAAAATTTGACACACTTATTGACAAAATGAAATCAATGAAATCAACAAAAAATTTCCTTTCTACTACATGTTTCACAGCTCACTGTAGATTTTACCCTAGTTGGAGGGTAAACTGAACAATTGTCTACCCAAGAAAAGTAAGGTAGCATAACGAGAGATCTCGATAAACTTTGATGGCAGGTCACAACCTTGGTTGAAAATGATTAATTGTTGCAAGGAACTAAATTCTTAAGATATGTCCAGTAAGATTATAGTGAAGTGTATATTTTGTTAAATGCAGCCTTTTTTGTAACTTTGCGATTCCCTTGATATTACAGTAAAGAATTGTCGATAAAAAAATGTAAACAATTTAATTGAAGATGATGAACATTAATTTTCTTTTTCCTGTTTCAGTGGAAAAAGGATAGTAAATCATAGGGAAGGATTTGTTTATTCTGATTAACAATATAAGGAAAATAATGAAAATATCTAAAGCATGCCGAGATTTTAGTTGCTATCTTTTTATCATTTCAATTCCCAAAAAACATTTTCATGATGATTTTGGCGACAGTATTGTATGGTCACTCTAAAGAATAACAAGAAATCTTTAATTTTCACTCTATTAAAACTCCGAACATAAACCCAAGAATTTCGTTACGTAAGCTCAATATTTTCAAACTTGATTCACAGCAGACTGGATTATCATTTACAGCAACATTATAGATCATGAAAGGATATTGAGTAAATGTACATGAGACAAAGTCTCTAGAATTACATTCATCTTGAAGGAAGAAAGTCTTCATGTCATAATTAAAGCTTTTCATTTACAGCAATGGACATTTTTACACAAATTTGACGCGTATCGATATTTCACGATTTTGCAAAATACAAACGTATGCATCATTCTCTTGTTTTCCTGTCCCTTTTCATTCATTTTCAGTATTCCAGAACAAAATGCAACGGTACTGTCACCTTCTGCAAGTTATATTCATATTTCTTAGGAAAAAGATGAAATAAAATGCAGATATCTTTTTGTAATAATACTCCCACAGCATTGGAATATATTGCACTTACCAATTTGGCGTACACCGCACTGCACTTACCAAAATTTGAAGTTATGTCGAAAATAAACAGAACGCTAAACAGCCTTATGAAAAATAAATCTTTGACATGTTTTCCCATCTACAAGCATCAATTCTATACTACAAACGTAACATATAATGGGTTCGATGTATAGAAATCTGAAGATGAAGTTGGCGTGTTCAAAATTTTGACCTACCCCTCGTCGGTTTTCCTTCAATAGCTTTCTGAAAAGCGTTCTTTGTATTAAAGTAAAAACATGTATCGATTGTCAGATGGTAGGAGAGCCGAAACGCAATATTTACAGAATACAATGTGCAAATGCACAACGATAAGACCCTCTCAAGTACTGACCTTTAGTTGTCGCAGCGGGGCGCATCAGCCATCTTTGGTAGCACTTACCAAAATACACGCTGCACTTACCAATTCGATTGGACCCCCTGTCAGTCAATACCATAAAATTTGGACCGGTCCATATCATGATATGGACTGACAGCATAAATACCACGCAAATGACCACTTCTACAACAGGAAAGGTTATTTACATCTGATATAAAATAAACTACAGATATAGACCCAATACTTTGCCAAAACATTTTGAATCGAACTAAAATTTTCAAGGCAAAAAAGTATGTCTGCAAAGAACACCAAATAATGGAAACAACATGGTGTTTGGAATTTGTGACAGGTTAATTAGATATGCTTTGGTCACCTGGGGACAAGAATTAGCCTTTGCCATCACTTTATTCAACTGTGGTCTTCAGAGTCTTTCAATGATCTTGCATAATTTGCATAATCTTGCAAATTTATGTTGGTGACTGAGATATATTTTTGTTCAATTTGGCAAATAGTTTAGTTTTGTATATTTACATGATTAAAGGCATATTATTATAAATCTACGACTGAAGATTCTTTTAGATATAAAGGGGATCTAATTTATACATTTGTTACATTTGGCATTCACTTTTATTAAATTTACAAAGGTAGGATTCCATACTAGTACATGAAAAAACAGCATTAAACTCTACACCCTCCACACTGTATCAGATCAAATTGTCAATCGGTACACTGAGTTTTGTAACTTCTGTCATGATAAATTGATCATGATGCCAATGTGGAAAACAAGGTTACTTAAATGAAAAGGAAAGGCTATAGAGTAAATTCATATTTAAATAAGCCAATCTGTCAGTGTAGATGATGTTATACAAAACATGCAATTATATTTTACTACAATGACATATTAGGCCACATCAAACTAATTAATAGATTCTCATCCCCGCCAGCCCCATTGTTCTAAGCTCTTTTTTTTTTTTTCAAAAATTCAGAAATTTTCTTTAAATTCCTATCAATTTTAGTGAAAATCAGTAAAAAAAATAAAATAAAACTCTCAAACCCACCCGTTTTTTTTTGTTACAGGTGGATGAGAATCTACAAATTAACTTGATAGGGCCTTATATGAATGAAATAAATTCAACAGGGGAAAAAGAACAATTTAGCTGGCTTCTGTTTTACAAATGTATGCATCGTAGGTGATGAATGTATTCTCTAACTATTTAAGTTTATAATGATAAATAAAGATAGAGCTTGAGTTTAATTGTAATTCTTCAATTTTTGTATGAGTTGGCATTATTTTGCTTGTGGGCCGGGGCATTCCTATAAAATTGTTTAGATTTTTTTTTTCTCCTGTAAGCTTCTAATAATGTTGGAATAGGTTTGCGTGGAAGAACTGTCTTTTTGTTTTGATTACCATTCATTACTATATACTGGTTTTTGTATCAAATGGTAATTCATCATCCATGTTGTATAGATGCATAGTTTCTATGAAGACATTTTTTTTTGTTTCAGGTCTGACACACCATAAGATAGAATGCAATTCTCAAGAGTACAGTTTGTAGGCCTATGCTTTGCCTTTGCTAGTTTCCTGTTGATTATACACCATGTTTTTGAACAATCGTCAATAAATGCAAAGCATTTGAAAGAGATCCAAACAATAGCTACATCACAAGATAATAAAGTTAGCGATACTGGGAAGAAAGACAACAAATCTACAGGACAACAAGGGGAAAATGACAGCAAGCAGTCTAAGGAACTACAAGCAGACATTGTAAAAATCCTCGATATTGTCAACAAAATGAAGAACAAGAAGCCATTATTGGTTACCCTGATCAACAACGCTTATCTCCCCTTTACACATAGCTGGCTATGTAATACTAAAGATATGAATGTCCATAAACAGGTAGGTGTGGGGGAGGAGCAATGTGGGAAGGGGGGTTGACATGTCTGACTTCTTGTCTGTTCACAATAGTAGAGGGTTTTTGATCTGTCTGATTACTTGTCTGTTAGCAATAGAGGAGGGGTTTCTACTTATCTGACTGCTTGTCTGCTAGCAATAGGGATGGGGTTTTGACTTGTCTGACTGCTAGTCTGTTACCAATAGGGGAGGGGTTTCGACTTGTCCGGCTGCTTGTCTGTTAGTAAAAGGGGAGGAGTTTCGACTTGTCTGGCTGCTTGTCTGTTAGCAATAGGGGAGGGGTTTCGACTTGTCCGGCTGCTTGTCTGTTAGCAATAGGGGAGGGGTTTCGACTTATCCGACTGCTTGTCTGTCAACAGTAGGGGATGGTTCGAGTTGTCCGACTGCTTTTCTGTTAGTGTTTCAACTTGTCCGACTGCTTGTCTCTTATCGTTTCGACTTGTCTGACTGCTTGTCTTTTAGCAATAGGGGAGGGGTTTCGACTTGTCTGGCTGCTTGTCTGTTAGCAATAGGGGAGGGGTTTTGGTCTCCCTAGTTGCTTGTATTTAATTGAGAATTTTGATCATTAAAAATACCGTACATAAAAGTCAAGTTGTTAAAAAGTTGGTTAAAAAAGAGTGGAGAGTGATGCTGCTTCAGATGATAATTGGGTCACTTTGACCTACATTTTACCCTTCAATGACTCAGGTTAAAGTTTGCGTTAAGGTTCATATCTGAGAAACTTCATGTGGCGCATCAATCATCTTTGGTCAGTAGATGCATCTTGGAGAGTGTTGCAGCTTCAGAAGACCTACATTGTACACTTGACTGACTTGGGTTAAAATTTCCATTAATGTTTATATCTGAAAAACTACATGTAGCACATCAATGATTTTAATTTTCAGTGGATTTACCTTCAACATTTATACATCTTTATGTTAGGGTTATTATTTCTTGACAGCGAGTGAGGGGATTAGCTGTCGTTTGCGACTGCTCCCATTTCTAGTTAAAATATATCAGTAGAAACAACATATTTACATGTAGGTGAAAATATGGATATTAAAGATATTTTATGTTTAAAAATGGCAGAGGAAGGCTCTCTCTTACATTAACTGTACCTTAACATTGGTCTTATATACAGAAAAAAATCTGAAACTGTTTTAACCTCCTTTCCACAAGCTACTGAATCCATTAATGAAAAAGAGAAAATATATTTGTCTTGAATCAATCGATAAATATTTTGACACCTATTTGAATGTAACTTCTTTTGCCTAACTTCATCCTTGTGAATAGTATTTTCTGATTTACACAATTAAGTATAAATTTAAGTATCTATACAGATACAACCAGAAAAATCAGAAACAACAAATTTCTAGCATAAACCATCAAAGGAAGGCAAGAATACGGAAATTTTTCAGTATAACTGAATTTCAAACATTTTGAACATGTTGGATATCTCCAAAAACTTATTACATGTACTGTAATGTTGGTTATGCAACAGATATTAAATTTCGACACTTTACTATCTTATACTAATAAATTTGTGTTCAGTTTATGCAACCATCAAACTGTTTAAAGGTTTATAAAATAATATAGCTATGATGAAAGTTCCTAGGAACAGAAAATGACAAACGGGGGTAGATAAGAGGTAAAAAATCCTGCTCGAAAATTTCTAGATCCCTACTGTTAGGTTTAGCTCTTACACCCTCTCTCCTTACCAAATGCAACATACTGACATAAACTGTATATCTTTTACATAATTTTTCAATTTCAATAGATTTTCAAAGAACGTAAGTAGATATATTACAATTGGGCAATATTTGAAATGGAATATTCAGTTTTGAATCTATGCTAGTATGCTTTTTATTATTGCTTCCAGCTATATGACATTTGGAAAAATTGATATAAGCAGATGTATGCATTTCTTTATGCATGAAATAATTGCTAGGTGATTGGATCCTGAAATAAGCTTATATGACATTGGATTCTAATATGTTTAGTATATGTGTTGGTTATCAATGCAATTATAAACAAGCATTTGGCGAGTTAACTTTATTTTATATTACATAAAAAGAGATGATATCCAGTGCTTTACAATTTGTTCAAGTTGTCAAACCTTTTTCTTTAATGATCTTTACAAAAATTTCATTGAATTTTCAGTGCTGTTGTTCTGTGATTGATTGCTTGTGACTTGGCCTTTTTGTTTTGAACAGCAACATCGTTACTAGGTGGTGGTAATCACAGCCAATTTGTCTCACTGTGGGCAAATAAAAATGCTGGAAAAGTCATAACACATCATGCACGATGTGCTGTCGCAATACCCTGGAAATCCTGTAAAAGGGATATTACTAATTAGGGCCGCGCCACTATGTGGCGGATGCCCTATAGTAATCGCTCTGTCCGTCTGGACGTGCGTCCGTCCGTCTGGACGTCCGTAACAAAGTCGTGTCCGGGCTATAACTTTTTATACGACCGCAAAAATTTTGAGGTCGTATTATGGTATGGCGCAGTCTTCGGCGTCGGCGTCTGTGGCCAGCATAACTTTGTTTCTAGTGGACGGATCATCTTCAAATTTCAGTATGTGGTTTGTTGGCATAATGGCTATCCCGGGTTTTAATTTCGGGTTTATGGCCCCACCCGTTTTAGAAAAAGGGGCCAAAAAGGGGTAAAATTGGGTATTTTTGTGTCTGTGGACAGCATAACTTTGGTTCCAGTGTACAGATCATTTTCAAATTTTAGTATGATGATTCTTGGCACATGCTTTAGCCTGGGCTATAATTTTATGTTCCTGGCCCCGCCCGTTTTAGAAAAAGGGGCCAAAAGAGGTTAAATTGGTTGTTTTCACATATTTGACTGTAGAATCTTTATTATTTATCGGATTTTGATGGGGTTTCTTTCAGTAAACTCCTTAGAAAATTTCCAATATGGAGTATGCCAACGGATTTCACGTGGCATGTACTGTTCACGAGATAAATGGGGCCCAAAAGGGGCGAATTTCAAAAATTTCATTTTTTTATTTTTAGTCCGATTTTGATGCAATTTTTCCAAAGGATTCCTAATGAAAAATTATCGTAGCGCTCTACTATTAGATTTTTGGTAACTTGTTTCCTTACCCAGCTATGTGGGGGCCGAAGAGGACCAAAATCGTAAATTTACAGATTACCTTAAATTTTTATTTTTCATCGCATTTCGATGGGATTTTTTTCTTTTGATTCCTCTTGATATAAGCTTTCAGCATCATGTCAATGGATTGGGCATAGCTCTTACCGTTTCTGAGCTATAGAGGGTCAAAGAGGAATCATAAGGAGTCATAAGGGCTAATTTTTATTTTCCCTAGTTTGTGTCCAGCTAATTACTTGGTCAATCTCCTTATTGCGTCCATCTTATTATTGTGTCAAGCTCTTTCCTATGTCCATACTCACTTTAAATTACACTTTTTCAAATTTCAGTGGACGACATGCTGCGGTCGTATCATGCTGCGCTCGGCGTAGCCCTTTATTTGTCTTTTGAGATAGGCTTTTGATATTTTGCATGTAGATAGATCACTTCAAGACAATGTGTCATGAACACTGACTTGTGACCTTTGACCTTGACCTTTGTTGTCAAGGTCAGATTTTTGTTTTTCTTATGACAAGTCGTGTCCGGGCTATAACTGTTATGTCTTTTGCGGTAGGCTTTTGATATTTTGCATGTAGATAGATCACTTCAAGACGATGTGTCATGAACAATGATTGGTGACCTTTGACCTTGACCTTTGTTGTCAAGGGCAGATTTTTGCTTTCGTACTGACAAGTCGTGTCGGGGCTATATCTTTTATGTCTTTTGAGATAGGCATTTGATATTTTGCATGTAAATAGATAACTTCAAGACGATGTGTCATGAACCATGATTGGTGACCTTTGACCTTGACCTTTTTCTTCAGGGTCAGATTTTTGCTTTTCAAATGACAAGTCGTGTCCTGGCTATAAATGTTATGTCTTTTGAGGTAGGCTTTTGATATTTTGCATATAGATAGATCATTTGAAGACGATGTGTCATAAACCATGATTGGTGACCTTTGACCTTAACCTTTGTCTTCAAGGTCAGATTATTGCTTTTGGGTATTACATTCTGTTGATATCTTGAAGATATGATATGGTGTCCATACTTGTGTAGTGTCCACACTTGTACTGTGTCCACACACACCTAAATTTGCACTTTTATACAGCGGGGCCCACAGAGATGGCTGCCATCTCTCCGATGTCTAGTCTAGTTTCAAAGTCTCTTTGTGTACCTAATATAACTAATCATGCAAAGAATAAAAAAATGACCTCTCCACATTTCTGATATTTGTGTGAATCAACTTTTTCCAAATGTAATAAACATGTGAGCCAGAAGTTTATTAGTTTTAAGAAGATAGAAATTCGTCACTCAGTACTCAACACTGAATATCAAGTTAACCAGAGGTTTATTTCTATATTATTAGACATCTTTCCAGTCTAACATGAATCTTCTAACATTTAAACCAATTAATAAAAAAAAAATCAATTCACCATTCAAGTGACATTAAAAATACATTGACATTGAAAGTCCATCACTGGGGGGGTGGCAGGAGGGGGTCTTATCGCGGAATCCCAACTTTATTTTTTCTAAATCCCGAAATCCCGAACTACAAAGAAACTTAAAGACTGATCAGATCCCGATTCCTGGTGAATAAATTTTCCGAAATCCCGGGCTTAAATCATAAAAATCCCAAAATCCCGGGCTTAAAAACATCCAATCCCGACATCCTGAAAAAGGTCCTGCCCCCCCCCCTCATCACTGTCGAGTAGTTATGAGTTTATTTAGATTTATTTAAGACATAAAGATTTGAGCTGCAACTTTATTATACCCCCTGCTTTAGCGTGTGGTATATAGTGATCATGGTGTCCGTTCGTCCATCCATCTGTCCGTTCTTCAGTTTGTTTGTTATTCAGTCCGCCATAGCGTACATTCTTTGTGGCCACAACTCCTCCTAGACCACTTGGTGAAATTCAATGAAACTTTCACAGAATGTTCAGTACATATTGCAATTGTGCACCAGCTATTTAAAAATTTGATTTGACTTGATTTTTTGTGAATTTTTACATCTTGAATCAAATGGGGGAGCGGGAGGTATATTTCTGTGGGCTTTGCTCACAATTTTTCTAGTTTCTCATTATTTCTTCATGACAGTGCACATAACTGTCAACTTTACAATTATGTATGTACTGGGCATCACTTCCTGGAATAACAAGAAACATATATACTCACCATTGACAGTACCAAATATTTTACTGGCAAAACTTGCTAAATCATTCCTCTCTTTATTATAACTAAATCACATTTATTTGGGTATTTTGTTATTTTATATCATCATATATTTACAGGTATTATTTATTGCCACAGATAATGAATCAAAGAAAAATATAAGCAAACAATGGCCGGATGTGAAAGTAGTGGCTTTATCTGGCATGGCTTCAAAAGGAGATCAAACGTACAGTCACGCTGGTTATGTAAGACTAATGATAAGACGTACACAGATATTATTAGCGCTGTTACAGCATGACATAGAGATTTTCTTGTTTGAGGTGGACTGTCTGTGGATAAAAAATCCTGTCCCTGTAATGTCAAAAGAAGTGGAATTTGACATGTTAGTGAACCCTGTGTCACAGCGGCCAGGTATATTTGCTGGAGGATTTATATATTTGTTTCCAACGAAAGCTACTAAATTATTGTGGAATGAATTGAACAATAAACTTCTCCAACTAGAGAAGCGAATTAGATCATTGCCCCCTGGTAAGCCAATATCAGAGGGAGAAAATGATCAAATATATTTTTCTGGGTTGATCGTAAAGAAGTTTGGAGGAATTAAGGCCAAACAGCTACCCCTGAATGAGTATGCAGATGGAAAATGGTATGTTTGGTCCAACGAAAAGAGGAGGTCCCTTGACCCTTATATCATTAACAATAATTGGGCCTTAGGGAACAATAGAAAAATTACCAGGGCCAAAGAATGGGGCCATTGGTTCATCAATACAGATAACACATGTGATATGGAAAGAATTCAAAAGGTTGTTAAACTGGCCAATTACAAAGGTCGTTAAGAGGACCAATGATAAAGGTCATTACAACAAACCAATGAGAAAGGTCGTTAAGACGACCAATAATAAACAGTCTTACATACAATTAATGACAATCAAAAATAAAAGGGAAATTCAAGAAAAGGATTGTTAAGATTTATTGATTGAAAACTTTTACAAATGTTTTTATTTTTCTGGGTAAAAATTATTTTCAACCTTTACACAAAATTTTAAATCAAGGACAATGAGATCTTGATTATATGGATAACTAAATTTTGGTTCTGTTTTTACATTTCAACTTTAAAAATTAATGATATTTTTATTAAAGACTGAAGATATCTCCCTCTGTAAAGTACTTGTTCTTTAATCTATTATTAGACATAATCATTAGTTTAATGAATTTGAAAATTTTTATTGAGAATGGCCTCATTGGAAAATTGTTTTACCTTATACCGTTCAAAATTGATGTTGTACTTTATAAAAAAATTGTCAATTTTTCAATCCCCATTTGAACAGATATAAATCCTCTGAGGTATTTTCTTACGGAAATTGCAAAAATTAAACACAGATGTAGAGGTTTGACAGACATGTACAGTAGAGTGTTGGGATATTGCCTCTTGCAACATGGCTTCTGTTACCATAGAAACAGTGTGTACTCAGTCTTGTTGGAAACCGATTAGATCTGATTCTCACATTTCTTAGTTTCAGAAGTGCCCAGTCAATGGTTCTGCTGGGTGAGATTATTTTCTCATCTAATAATGAAATATAAGGCATTTAGTAAAAGTTTTCAGTATGAATTACAAATGTGATATACAGTGTACAATGGGGAGGAATGCAGTGATATGATTGGTTAAGAATAAATAATATTACCAGATACATGGAAGAGGTAGAGTTCTTGGAGATCCATATTCAGTCTAGTTGGAAACCGATTGGAACTGATTTCCTCTTTTCAGAAAACTTGTGTCATATTAGTTAAATACAGTGCATTTGTAAAAGGTTTAAGTATGGATAATAAATTCAGTTTACTCTACAGAATGCGATGATGTGTGATATGATTGGTTAGAAAAAGTAAAATATTATTAGAGGTGTGGAAGATACAATGTATAACGATTGATAATTTATAAAGTTCTTGCAGAAGGTTAATCAGTCTAGTTGGAATCCGACTGGGTCTGATATCTTCTTCTGATATTAAGGAGGTTTGGCTCAACATGTTTTTGGCCTCTTGTTAATAATAAGCAACGCAAACACAAACTTGTTGAAAAAAGTCGTCAATACAATATACACATGTGATATGGAATGAATTTAAAAGGTTGTTTTGGCAACCAGTGATATTAGTCATAAGGGTTTAGACCCTGACTATATTACAGGTAGTAATATCTTAATTTTTAGGGATACAAGCCATAATGGCTGAAAGTCCAAGTATGAAGGGTCAAGAATGACTAACCTTGTAGGTGAAACAGGTTTTGAGACATAATTGGAAGTCAAGAGACATCATTAAGCGGTAGGTGATAGAGGTTCTCGAGACTTAAGGACAAGTCAAAGAGATCAAGTCAGGTTGAAGAGGTTCTCGAGACTTGAGGACAAGTTGGAGAGATCAAGACTGACTAAGAGGTAGGTGATAGAGGTCCTCATCAGTTGTGGATGAAATACACATAAAGATGTGGTATGGAAAGAAAGAAGTGGTCAATTCATCCAGAGATATAAATCATTAAATATAGACTTTTTGACTGTGTAAGAGGTTAGTAAGGCTGGTATTGATGAAAGTCCTTCAAATCTAACATGTATGTTATATAGAGGTGATGACTGTGATTGGTTATACGATTGAGTGATGAGTGGTGGAGGTGATGAAGACTAATCCGGATGTTATTGAGAGGTCATGACATTGTCTGAGGTCGTTACTACTGAATGATGAGTGATAGATAGTTTTCAATTTTTTTTAGGTGTGAAATTTTAATATAGTTAATTCTTCCATTAAAATACAATATATTGTCACAGTTGATTGTGATATTTATGTTATTTATTTTGTGTGTTATATCTGTTTTTATATTCCATATCATATTTAAAATGAAATTTATGTTACAGATTGTCTTTCAATCATGGAATGCTCTAAATTTTTATAATATAGTTGTGATAAATATAGTTTCTACAGCGAGAACTAAGTTGATTATGAAATTTCTCACATCAAGATAAATAAATTTTGCAAATGTTTGAAAACGAGACTTGCCGAGTTTTTAAAACATTTGAAAATTTATTTAACAAAATGTGAGAAATTTCATAATTAACGTGTTTAAGTTGTAGAAAATGTTTCTATAATGACATAATGTAAAACACTGAGGATTATGTTCCGAATAGATTTGGCGGGAATTTCATGCGAGTTGTTCTCTCACTAGAGACGAGAAATATTTTTGTCACACCGGTCAGGGGTTTGTTAAATTTGCTAGAAATAAAGAGAAACGTGTATTTATAATAAGCAAAATAAGTGTTCAAAATTTTTCATTACTCATTGAAAGTACAAATATGTAGTATAATGAGATGTCATCATTACATATATATGTAATTAGTTATAATTAATCATATTGTGTTATTAGGCCTTCATGAAAAAAATTATAGATTATCCTCCTATCTCTCTAGTTTTTATACGACCGCAAAAATTTTGCGGTCGTATTATGGTATGGCGTAGTCGTCGGCGTCTGTGGCCAGCATAACTTTGTTTCTAGTGGACAGTTCATCTTCAAATTTCAGTATATGGTTTCTTGGCATAATGGCTATCCCGGGTTTTAATTTCGGGTTGATGGCCCCACCCGTTTTAGAAAAAGGGGCCAAAAAGGGGTAAAATTGGGTGTTTTTGTGTCTGTGGACAGCATAACTTTGGTTCAAGTGAACAGATCATTTTCAAATTTTAGTATGATGATTCTTGGCACATGCTTCAGCCCGGGCTATAATTTTATGTTCCTGGCCCCGCCCGTTTTAGAAAAAGGGACCATAAGGGGTTAAATTGGTTGTTTTCACATATTTGACTGTAGAATCTTTATTATTTATCGGATTTTGATGGGGTTTCTTTCAGTAAACTCCTTAGAAAATTTCCAATCTGGAGTATGCCAACGGATCTCACGTGGCATGTACCGTTCACGAGATAAATGGGGCCCAAAAGGGGCGAATTTCAAAAATTTCATTTTTTAGTTTTAGTCCGATTTTGATGCAATTTTTTCCAAGGGATTCCTAATGAAAAATTATCATAGCGCTCTACTATTAGATTTTTGGTAACTTGTTTCCTTACCCAGCTATGAGGGGCCGAAGGGGGCCAAAATTGTAAATTTACAGATAACCTAAAATTTTTATTTTTCGTCGGATGTCGATGGGATTTTTTTCTTTGGATTCCTCTTGATGTAAGCTTCCAGTAGTATGTCAACCGATTTGGCATAGCTGTTACCGTTTCGGAGCTATGAGGGGCTGAAAGGGGCCAAAATTGTAAAGTTACAGATAACCCTAAAATTTTTATTTTTCATCGAATTTCGATGGGATTTTATTCTTTGATTCCTCTTTATGTAAGCTTTCAGTTATATGTCAGTGGATTTGGCGTAGCTCTTACGGTTTCTGAGCTATGAGGGGCCGAAGGGAGCCAAAATCGTAAATTTACAGATAACCTAAAAATTTTATTTTTCGTCGGATTTCGATGGGATTTTTTTCTTTGGATTCTACTTGATGTAAGCTTTCAGTATTATTCAATGGCTTTGACGTAGCTCTTGCCGTTCCCGAGCTATGTGGGGCCGAAGAGGGCCAAAATCGTAAATTTACAGATTACCTTAAATTTTTATTTTTCATCGCATTTCGATGGGATTTTTTTCTTTTGATTCCTCTTGATATTAACTTTCAGCATCATCTCAATGGATTGGGCATAGCTCTTACCGTTTCTGAGCTATAGAGGGTCAAAGAGGAATCATAAGGAGTCATAAGGGCTAATTTTTATTTTCCTGTGTCCAGCTAATTACTTGGTCAATCTCCTTATTGCGTCCATCTAATTATTGTGTCAAGCTCTTTCCTATGTCCATACTCACTTTAAATTACATTTTTTCAAATTTCAGTGGACGACATGCTGCAGTCGTATCATGCTGCGCTCGGCGTAGCCCTTTATTTTTCATAAAATTATTTTTAATTTTTTTACTAATTGTTTTAATGATTTTCTTCCAAATCTGAAACATTTTTCACTATAATTGATAGAAGTCCTCAAAAATGAAATACATTCCAATCGATAGTTTTTCAAAGGATGTGAGGAGAATTATTATGTAAGATTTTTTTATAATGGTTTTATCATTTTGTATTATTAGTTGTCTGAATGAAAAAAAACTTGAGAAATCCTTTGTTGTGAGTGAGATGGTAAAACAACTGTAGTCTGCTATGCTCTCAGATTTTACTGTAAGAAAAGGACAGAAGTTGTGTGATAGTTTTTACTGTAAATATGAGACAAAAGTTGACATTTGTACTATACAGTATTACAATATTTTGATATACATTATATTTTTGCACATTCCTTTTGTATCATATAGTGTAAGCAGAGTTTACATGAAGTTAATTTTGTTGTTTTGTGTCATCGTGTATTGTCTGTCTGTGACATAATATGCTACATTGTAGATGTATATTTAATCATAGACCCCCTCCAATAATGGTTGTCTGTTTACCCTTCAAATATGTCAGAATGTCTTCACATTATATATATAGACTGTGAATCCTTATATTTTGAATTTAGATTTTTATTATTTAAAGGTTTATACTTATAACTATTATGGAATTAATACAACTAACTTGTCAGTCAATTCAAAGATATATTAATAAAAATTCACTGAGGGTTCAAAAAAACCTTGTGTATACTTTTTCTGAGTACTTTTTTTAACCCATCAAAATTTCGTTTCATCTTTTTGGTCAGCTATTCCACATATGCAGAAAAATATTGAAAATATAGACATCTCTCCATTTTGCCTTTGTTGTGAAACCGTCCAAGAAGTCCTAAATTGCTTGGTACTTTTCAAAAAATTTGCACCAAGTAAAATCATGCATTTAATGCTGATGATATCCTATATATTCAGTTCTCTAATATATATACATGTTTGCATGTTTTTTGACACTCAAAGTTTTTATCATGTGGGATTTTTATGTACACAGTATACATATTTATATATATATATTCATTTTAGGGGTAAAGCTTATTTATTAGGCAAAATAAAAAAATACATTAGCTTTTCAGGCCCCTGCCTCATCTCTTTTCTGGGAACTAATTTTACTTTTTTATTCAAGTTTCAAATAAAAAAAATTGAAAATCACCTGCCTCATCACTTTTTGGGCATTTCAGTAATGTAAAAAGATGCCTCATCATGATTTTGAACCAATAAAAATAAAAATCTTCT
Source organism: Modiolus philippinarum (assembly GCA_002080025.1). Classification (NCBI taxonomy): domain Eukaryota; kingdom Metazoa; phylum Mollusca; class Bivalvia; order Mytilida; family Modiolidae; genus Modiolus; species Modiolus philippinarum. Next base: position 44,776 of record MJUU01004936.1, on the reverse strand, counting down.
CCCTCCCTGCCTCATCATTTTTTTAGAAAATGATGCCTGAGAATCTAATCATTATTTTTGTATGGCCTTAATGCCAAAAGAAAAAGATTTATTTAGGTAATATTTATGCTTTTATTTTACAAATGTTGAATTTTTTTTTATCATTTAACATATTTTGTTCAATCAAATTTTTTACTATGCAGTGAAATGTATGTTGCTGCAAATTGAATTCAAATAACGTTTTAAGAATCTCAAATTACCTATCTAAAATTCAAAACAGGTTTAAAATTTATATTGACAATATACAAATACATTGTATTGCATTCCAAAGTAAAAAGCATTTATATGCTGAGTAAAAATTTATACACATCAAGCCCTACATTCATGCCAGTGCTCTATATAGAGGCTATTAATTACCAAAAATTATCTCTAAAACGTTTTGTTTTTATGCCCCCAGATGGAGGATTAGGGCATATTGTTTTTGTCCTGTCTGTGTGTTTGTCTGTGTGTCTGTCTGTGCATCTGAAACTTTAACCTTGGCTATAACTTTTGAAATTTTAAAAATAGACTTATCATATTTGGCAAGTATATAGATCTATTCAAAAGGAACATAAATATGCCCCCAAAAATTAGGTCAGGTCAAAGGTCAAGGTCAAAGATGTCTAAATTTAAGTCTTACATTCACTTTTCATATGTTTTGTATTTAAAGAAAGATAACTAACAAAAATATTGATTCCATTTTTCAAATCTATTAAATGTAGTGTTCGACAATCATATCTTGTTTACATGTTTTAATGATAAAGATTGGATTGGATGTTATTAATGGTACACAGAGATATATTTTTCTCTAATGCGCATTGATTCTTGATTTGGTGTTATTGAAAGGTTGAATTATCCAAAAGTGACCTGTGTGACTTCATAATCCCCATTCAAGTGGCACTCGAAGGCTTTCATAACTTTTTCATTTTTCCTGTTTTATAAGTAATGATTCTGGTCCAGCATAATGGATTACCTGATTATCAATGATAAGGCAAAAAATTGTAACCAATACTAATTTGGAAGTATTGAGATACCTCACACAACAAGGCAACAATGCAATATGTTTATGTACAATTATGAACAAAGGCAGTTGTTTTATGGCCCAGTATGATCAAAGCCCTGTGTTTAGGCCCCAGTATGAACAAAGCCAGTTTCCCACCCTCCAGTTTGTAAGCTACTTACACAACACAGTATTGTTATTTATTTTTTTGTCATTTATTATTGTTTTTAGAGTGATAAATAGTGGGTTGTGATATTTTAGCACCGAGTAAACAAGTGAAATTTGCTATTTTCAATATTGTTTTTGATTCTTGTTATTGACTGAATATTTACAAGTTCCGCACTATATGACAGATATAGGATATTAATTTATCTTTGAATTGGAATGATGATAGTTGAAGAAAAGTTAATTTGATTTTTGACTGCTTTTTATACGACCGCAAAAATTTTGTGGTCGTATTATGGTTTGGCGCTGGCGTCGGCGTCTGTGGACAGCATAACTTTGGTTCTAGTGAACGGATTGTTACCAAATTTTAGCATGATGTTTGTTGGCACAAGCTTAAGCAAGGGTTTTAATTTCGCCTTCCCTGCCCAACCTGTTTTTGAAAAAAAGGCAAAAAAGGGGTTAAATTAGGTATTTTCATGTCTGTGTACAGCATAACTTTGGTTCTAGTGGATTGATTGTTATCAAATCTTAGTATGATGTTTCTTAGAACATTCTTGAGAAACGGTTTTTTTCCTGTAGTTTTTGGCCCACCCATTTCAGAATTAGGGGCCAAAAAAGGGTTAAATTGGGTGTTTTCACATATTTGACTGTAGAATCTTTATTATTTATTGGATTATGATGGGGTTTGTTTCAGTGTGCTCCTGAGGAAATTTCCGATCTGTTGTATGCCAACGGATTTCACGTAGCATGTACCGCTCAAGAGATAAATGGGGCCCAACAGGGGCTAATCTCAAAAAATTTTTTTTTTTTTATTTTAAGTCCGATTTTGATGCATTTTTTTTCAGTGGATTCCTTGTGAAAAATTAATATGGCACTCAGCTATTAGATTTTTGATAACTTGTTTCCTTTACCAGCTATGAGGGGCCGAATGGGGCCAAGATTGCGAATTTGCAGATTATGTAGAATTTTATTTTTCATTTGATTTCGATGGGATTTTTTCTTTGGATTCCTCTTGATCTAAGCTTTCAGCAGTATGTCAACGGATTTGGCGTAGTTCTTACCGTTTCCGAGCTACAAGGGGTCTAAGGGGCCAACATTGCAATTTTTCTAAATATGTCAAATCTTAATTTTTCATCGGATTTCAATGGGATTTTTTTCTTTGGATTCCTCTTGATCTAAGCTTTCAGAAGTATGCAACGGATTTGGCGGGGTCAAAGGGGCCAAAATTGCAATTTTTCTAAATATGTCATAACTTTATTTTTCATCAGATTTCGATGGAATTTTTTTCCTTGAATTTCTATGGATGTAAAGTTTTAGTTGATAGAACATATTTTGCATAGCTCTTACATTTTTTTTCATCAGTAAGTGATCAAAAGGGTTGAATTTTTCCCTATTTTGTTCCTAACTAATAACTGTGTCAAGCTTCTTTTTGTGTCAATCTAATTATTATGTCAAGCTCTAAACTACTTTTGTTGAAATTTCAGTGGTCGACATGCTGGCGTCGTATCATGCTGCGCTCGGCGTAGCACTTTATTTTGTGATGTTTCTTATACACGTATACCCAACTTCTCAAATTCACAAGTTCATTGTGAAAGTTATTTCAACTGTATTTTCAGTGGTCAGTCCATCATTCTCTGACCTTACTTCAAAATGAATTATTATGAATTCTGAAGTAACCATATTTTTTATATTTATGAGATTAATTTCAACAAGGATCTCATGGACTGGATCTAATATGTATATGTTATCGGGCTCTTGACAGCTATGTATTGTAAAATATCGACCCGTGAGCCAGAATATCAAGCACAGGGAAGCTTCATATTCTGGCGAGGGGATTGATATTTTACAATACATCAGCTGTCAAAAGCCTAATAACTTGTTTATCATCGTTTATTTTGTATTTTAGATTTGTAATATGGAACTGAGGTCTCAAAATTTTAAGCTTAAAAACATGTTTCATAATTTTTATTATCATTTTATTGGCAAAAGTTTTGTAACTGAATGAATATTTTGACCGAAATACTCTAAATAATGTCGATTTTGAATTTTGCAGGAACCTTTGGTTGTAACTCTATTCTATCGTTCCTTGGAGCTTTTATGACACCATAATGTGAAAACGTCAAAGCTCTTCAGGATATATCAACGACCTAGTTTCTACAATTTTTCTTACATCTAGTTTATCTATTTGTGTAATCATGATTCTGTTTTGAATACCTAATCGGAAAGAGCAAATCCAATAGATGTTTATCAATCAGATATGGCTTTTGCGGAAAGGCTCTACAGGCTGATATAACCATGGGGAAGGATGATAAATTGGCATATGTGCATAATATCACCTTGTTAGTGAGAATATTTTGTGTATTTTTGTCCCCCGCTGCAACGCGACAGAGGGACATAGAAATGGTCTGCATCCATACATCTGTTCGTCCGTATGTCACTTTTTTTGTGGGCACAACTCCTAAGAAACCACTGGTCAGAATTCATTCAAATTTTACTCACCATAAGTACTAGATCATATCACATCGCCATTTTGATTCGTCAGATTTTGTGGGAGTTATGGGACTTTGATTATTTCAACATTGTTATACAATGGCAAATCTTGTGGATGCAACTCTTCAGAAACTGCTGCTCAGAATTAATTCAAATTTTACAGGATTGTTAGTCACCATTAGTAGTAGATCATATCGCATTGCCATTTTGATTTGTCAAATTTAAGTTAAAGTTTTACAGGAGTTATGGGACTTTATTGACTTAAAGCATACTACAGCTTCGGAACACTTTGTGGGCGCAACTCCTCGGAAACCACTAAACGGATTATGCTGAAATTTTTTTGTGAACATTTGCCACCATATGTACTTGATCATATTATGCTGCCATTTTGAGTCGACAAATTTACAGGAGTTATGGGTTTTATTGACTTCATGCATACTACAACATAGGAAGACTTTGTGGACACATCTCCTCAAAATCCAATGAAGGGATTTTGCTTGGCTGTTTGCCACCTAATGCAGTTGATCATATCCTGCCACCATATTGATTTGTAAAATTTTATTTGAGTTATGGGACTTTATCGACTTTACTACAGCGGCAGTGACATAGCTTGTTTTTTCTGTAATTTTCTTAATGTAAGAATGCGTGTCTATTTCACTTAGTTTTTGACAAGAAAATGAAAATAACTGAGGAATATCATGCTTTTAAATCAAGAAATAAGAGTGTGTATGAATTTGTCAAGTTGTAAATTTCTTTCCTGAATGTATAATGTTTTTTTTCTAGAGAATGCATGAACAAATTTTTTCACCCTCTTTTGGTATCTTCTTTTTAATATGTATAGATTTTTTTAAAAAATCATTGAAGCTACTTTACAGGTGCTTTTAATTCTCACAGTGTTCAATCGTAACTTCCTGTACATGTAATATGGCATGTAGTAATAAAATCTTTTTTAAGAAACTTTTTATATTTCTGTGCATATGAAAAAGAAAGGGAATGGGGTAAATGTCAAGGAGACAACATCCCATATCCAGGTTAAAATACATATAGTCAGACTTTGGGCATCTAGATATCAATAATTATAGAGAGTATGATGCAAGACTTTTATATCATACAGTTTTGCAGACAGTTGGGTCTGGTGCCAAGGTGGACTTATGATCTGGCATACAAAATTTATGAAGTAAAATCTGTCTTGTACATGAAAACACACGTTATGACAAGGAACGAATATCTTTTATCCAAAAATTTACGGAGAAAAGAGACAAAAAGTCAGACTCTTGTCATATTGAGGATTATTCTTTCTGGCTTATCCTGTCTATATTATTAGTTCAGTGCAACATATGGCAGATGAAAATCAGCTGTATAAATAAAGTAGGGTTACCTCCTTTTGAATATCTACCACCAGACTTATACAAATGGAAAATTCTATTACAATAATGATTACAGCCACACTCTGAGGACAAAAAAGGCCCAAGCTATCAATTACTCAGCTAAAATCTTGGTCATGCATTTCTTTAGAGACCCTCCTTGACATCACTATTATTTTCTTTGAATCAAACTATCTTATTTGCATTTTAGCTCACCTCACAAAGTGAGAGGGGCTTATGTGATACCCCCGACATCCGTTAAAGTCAATTACTGCTAACTGACATGCCCCACATCAAGCATATTGGTATGTAGGATGCATCTAAGGACGACAACTGCAATGCATGCTTTGGATGCTGTCTGTGACCTACATTTTACGCATGAGTGACTTGGTTAGGTAGAATGGTTAAAGTCCATTCCTGCTTACTGACATGCCCCACATAAGCCATATTGCTGTATGATGCATTTTGGGATGACAACTGCAATGCATGCTTCGGATGCTGTCTGTGACCTACATTTTAGGCATGAGCAACTTCGTTAGGTAGAATTGTTAAAGTCCATTCCTGTTACTGACATGTCCCACATCAACCATATTAGTATGTATGATGCATTTGGGATGACAACTGTAATGCATGCTTCAGATGCTGTCTGTGACCTACATTTTACGCATGAGCGACTTGGTTAGGTAGAATGGTTAAAGTCCATTCCTGCTCACTAACATGCCCCATGTCAACCATATTGGTATGTGTAATGCATTTTTGGATGCAACTGCAATGCATGCTTCGGATGATATCTGTGACCTACATTTTAGGCATGAGCGATTTGGCAAGGTAGAGTGGTTCAAGTCCATTCCCGCTTACTGACATTCCCCACGTCAACCATATTTGTATGCACGATCCATTTTTGGATGACAGCTGCAATGAATGTTTTGAATGCAGTCCATGTTATTCATTTTACGCATGCATGAATCTGTTAGCAAGATAATGACAGTCTATTCCTGTTTACTGACATATTTAATTTGTGACAATGCTCTGCAACGAGGTGAGCATAGCAGCTCTTGCTGCTTTCTATGTTTATTAGATCATCTTTCTATAGCTAGACCTAGCTTTTGCCACCACTTGGCCTCCATGTACGTTTTCTGTCCATTGTCAACTTTTCATTCAAAGACCTTGTCCCTTGAAACCACAGTGCCAATTGGAACCAAAATTTGTTCACAATGGTAATTGAGCCCCCTTTAAAAAATATATATATCTGGTGTGTGTGCACTTCATCCAAGATGGCCGCCAGCAGGAAACATAGTTTAACGTTGTGCCTCTGATTCAGACAAGATGAAATTGAACGCCATGGCAAGGTCTCACATCCCTGCAATTTTGAGATTAATCTTCCATAATTTAGAGAAGAAAATTTCATTTTGATTCTGTTGTTCCAACATAAGCTCTGATGAGCTTTTTACCGAATATATACAAAAACAAGCGATATGCAATATACATGCAGAAACATAAAAAGGCAACATATTAGGAACATACACGTAGTTATGATAAACATTACTCAAAATAAAATAAAGCTCACTCCGAAGCTGAAGGACATATCGAAGCACATATACAATTAACCAGCAAACACTGTTTATGTTAAAACAATATAGCACAAGATTCTACAAGCTTAGCAGCGGCATTACAACTCCAGGACTGAATAAGACATGGACCAAAAAACCTATGGATGATATCAGATGCATAAGAAGAGTAAGCATCCTTCTCATGTCGGCACTCCAACGAAGAATTTTTGTAAACAAAGTTTGATGATTTATCAATTTTCATTTCACAAATACATAATGATGACATGGTGCATGAAGACGCACGTTAAGTGTTGTATTTAAATTACAACCCATAATTTTTAACTGCAAAGTTTCACACATTCATGAATGCATGTAGGTGCACGGAAATTTTAACTTTTACTTGTTTTTGTAGTTTTCTTGAATTTTCGGCGTAGTTTATTTTAATTAGTGGCCAAAGCGCTGCAACTCCAAATAATTTGGAACCAGTTTTTCCTTAGCTCTTAATAGAACTGGTAAATGAAAAGAAAACCAATACCGGGAGTGGACAAATTGCAATTTTTTAATATGTTAATTAATTCTTAATCTAAATATTTTGAAGGTTAAAAGTTTCTTAGTTTCTTATTATGGAAGCAGATAACTATCTTTTTGCAGCGTTATATTCATTGAATGCGAACATTCAATTTTTTCGTTGGAGTACCTATCTCATGTTGAATATGTCAATTCCGATAGTAAAGTCAAATCCAGTACAGTAAAAATCATTCGTATAAGCTGATTAAGAGAAAGATCTGTTGTCACCTTGGAAAAAGATATCCCGTAGCGGTCCACAAGATAATTACGTAAAGCTTGATGACTTCAAGTTGCATAATAAACAGTAAATTTCGTTGTTTCAAGCCGTAACCTCTCATCAGCAGCATAAGAATAAAATAATATGGAAAGCCTTAATCCAAAGTAGTCAAAATGAAGTACGCATTACCCAAAATATCAAAATAAAAAATCCAACTCTAGAACTAAGGCCATACACGGAATGACGGTAACATTCCCTTGCTTAAGTAGTCAAATTGGTAGCAACCGAGCTCTATCAAGGTAGTCATTGTATCTGAGTAGCGAATGAGTTGGCAGATGTAAATTGTATATGCGGGCGCTGTTGGAAAGAAAAGGGAAATTTACTATTGGAAAAGTGACATTATTTCATTTGCCATATAGTGTAGTCTTTAGTCTACCTCTGTTGTCAATTTCGGGTTGAAGGTCAAGGAAAGAGGGCGATGTTGAATAAAAAAGCCATTCATGAATAATGCCTCGTAAGAGTACACAAACAGGTCGTCTTAAAGAGGTACACAGTTTATGTCCATTGGAAAAAGGTCCTCTAAACTCGACCAAAAAATATCGATTTGAAACTCTAACAATATAATTACTTCTCTCTCTGTATATGTTTTCTCTAAGAGTGTGGTATTTCTCAAAGTATGCATTTTCTCTGCCTACAACAATGTACTTTTATCTCAATTACTGGAGAAACATCTATTAATTAAATCTTCCAGCCGAGATTTTTGTTGTCCATAAAGTGTGGAGAAGTCTTAATGATAATGATCTACAGTTTAAGATATCAAGTAGATCTTTAGAGTTTTTCAATGTCAACATTTCATTTTCGCAGCTTCTTGAAAATCCAGTATCACAATTCGAAGGCCCTCCCGTTATAGTGCTCTGTCAAGATGGAGATTAACAGCTTAGAAATAGGTTTTGTAGAACATTTTGCAGATCCAGTCATGGACCGTTGTTGGTATGGGCATTTGTGTAATTTTGGTACCAAGTACAAATGTAAGAAAAGAAATCAGTGTCTTCATCTCGGTGGTCGAAATCCCAAAGGAAAGCAACTAGAGTTATGGTTCTGTAGCAACTCAGACAGAGTAGTAGCTGTGTAGGTTGAATTGCCCTTGGTATTACCAATGCCTAGTTCTTTCTTCAAACAATTAATGTAATGATTTTTGCAAATAAAAATGATGTTATTAGGGTTCTTATCGGCATTAACAACAACGTTTGTTACAATGTCACCTTTGGCATCAAAGCCGATGACGAAAACAATAAACTTGCTTTTTTACTACTTTTCGATAATGGCTTTCCATATTGTTCGATTCTAATGCTGCTGATGAGAGGTTGCTCCTTGAAACACGTGTACATCATAATGAAATTTACCGTTTATTATGCAATTGCAACTTGGGTATTTATTGTGTTTTAATTACATCTGCTCGGTACCCAAAATTCATGAGCTAGAATCCATACAAACAAAGATTCATTACAGGGTCGTCTAGATGCATCACCAAATCTCTTTCACAATTTACTACTTTGTTGACCACAGTCAGAGATGGCCTTAAAGTAATAATGCTTACTCTTCCAGCGGCGTGAATCAGATGTGGATTCTTAAACATTCCAAAGATCTTCTTGAACAGCTATCCTCAACCAGTTTCAACTATTGGTGTAGCACTCAATCTTTTTATTTTTCTATACTTTATACAACACTGCCACACAATAAACTGAAAGCAGTAATTACAAATTTAATACATCAATGTTTCTGCACTAAATATGGAGAACGCTGATACACCATTTTCAGTAGTAGGCAAAGTGAAGAACCACACTGATCCAAAGTACACTGAGATTTACGTATTCAAGATTTTAGAATTTTTGATCGACAATATTATTTGTCGAATTCAGAGGTCGTGTATCCCAACAAACAATAAGAATTCCTAAAGGAACTAACTATGCGCAACTTTTAGCCGACCTTTTCTTTTACTCGTATGAGACCAAGTTTTTACAAGGGCTAACACAAAGGAAACAAAATCATTTAGTCCAGTCCTTATTTCATCTTCAGCTACACAGACGATGCAATTTTTCTTCATCAGATCTATCCCAATGAACTTGAAATTAAAGAAACTAATCACACACCTTTTATTTTTCGTACCTAAATCTATCTAGTCGTATATTGACACAGAAGGACGTTTGGGAACAATTGTGAACTTTTCCTTTCACATTTACAGCTGGATTCACTTCTTCCCAGATTTGACTATACTAATTCTCCTTGATGGACTCACTGACAGTGAGACGGGTGTTGTAAACAGAGCAGGACATGCTTACCCTTCCGAAACACATTATGCTACTCTCGGGTTTTGGGGGGTTCATTGCACACTGTTAGTGCTTCAATTTTTCTTTGTCTTAATACTAAATACCAAGAAATTAACAGATCTTTTTCAATTTTTACCTTGGTACCGTTCAGTGTTAGAGTAGTAACAAGTACCATTGATTTGTAATTTTGTAATTTGTTTTCTCACAGGGTTAGGAAATTTTATCAGAAAATATTCATATAAACTTTTGTGATCTTCATGCACGAAACGGAGCGGCCTTTCTCACACTTTCTGTAAAATTTCATAGAATTGCTCAGAATAAAAGTAAGAAATATTGTCAATTTACGAAGCCTGTTTGTAGAAAAGGTCCCCAACAATTGTTGAGATGCCCTCCTGCAAAGTTTAAGTGGTAATATCTTTCAATACCTTAAGATTATTGGAAATGAAACATTTTTCTTTTTTTTTAAGAAATTGCTTTGACACTTGTTGCTTGAAATAACCTTTCCGATAGTGTTCTTGTACTGAGTTAGTAGTTTATTGTTTTCATACTAACAGGATAGAGAAAGAGGGGTTAAGTACCTAAAAATCGCTGGCTTTTGCTAGTGTCGGTACCAAGTCTCAAGTTTCTATCATCGTATTTAATTTGTGGTGGGTTGTGAGCTGTGATTGTAATTTTCAATTGTGTTTCCAGTAATTTCTTCATGAATATGGGCCTTGAATTTAATGAATGGACATTTGAGTCTCATAGTCAATTTATTATGTCCAAATGTCAGAACAATCTAAAGATGAGGGGCGGACAGGGTTAAGGGAGACCTGTAGAAAGGGATGGGAGAAAGGAGAGAGGGCGAGAGAAGGGAGAAGGGGTGGGAGAAAGGAGAGAAGGGAAGAAGGGAGAGAAGAAAATTAAAGGGAGACCGGGAGAGAGGGGGTGGGGGACAGGAAAGAGGGGATGGGAGAAAGGAGAGAGGGTGCGGGAGAAAGGAACAATGGGGATGGGAGAAAGGAGAAAGACACCCCCTGTTCGTCCCCTCAAAGATTGAGACCGGGTGCATCGGCAGGGTAAGCGAAATATATAAATTGATGGAAATACAATAAAAAATTTAAAAATTGACCTTTCATACAATTTCATTTACCTTCATCACATATGCAGATTGAATTTCAATTTAATTTATTTAATATTAAATAAATTACAATATCTACCGCATATAATTACCAATATACAACACGGATTCATATTTGACAAAGCAGCTGAAATAGAACTATTGTTCTGTTCGCAACGACGGGCAAATAGCCTCATATTTCAATGAACACCGAAACAAATTTCACGTATTAAGTTTTTTAAAGCATGGCATAGTAGAACAAAAATAACAAGTCAAGATGTATATCTGTATAATTTACTCTTGTTGTTTTGTTATTAGTCTTAATTTAGTTGTAGAAATTTTAATTGTATTTTAACATGCAAACATAGATCTTGTAATTAAAATTAAAGTGTTTTAAAACTAGAAATTGAAAATTCAAACCTGCTGGTAAGTTAGACATTTCTGCTTTCAGTTTATACAAATTTATTCTCGGAAAATGATTTCTCTCTAATTTATTTATACTGAATACTAGTACATAAAACCAAGACAAGTAAAATTATGCTTTGTCATAATTTTTTTTCACATTCATTTAATACATTTAAATATATCTTTAGATCTATTTCGAGTTTGTTGTCGCCCTTCAACTCGTGTTTTCACATTGTACATTTTTAGTCTTCCGGTTTTTTTATGTGCATTGAGGAGACATACGTTGTCGAAATTGCCACCTGCATACCTCAAATTAACTGAAATTTCGGTATATTTTGTTGTTGTTTTTCAATGTGTCGATACCTCTGCTCGTCGACTGCGAATAAACAGATAATCCATTAGATGGTTGAAGGTTATTTTGTTTTATAGTCTAGAGCAAAGAATTGTATTTAGCTCGGGTTTTAGTGCAACTTAAATAAGGCCCTCTATATTTTTCTCCATCATCCATTTTGTTTAGGTTTTGACTTTTTGTCAAAAAAAGTTTTCATTTGCACTGAAAAGATTTCGGTTGTCGAAATTGTCCTCGGCAGAAGTACACTTTTGGTGTTTCGTTGTTTTGTTGCCACTGGTTGGATGTCTCTGCTGGTGGGCTGATACTCCCTTACCACAGTTGGCAAAGGTCGAATCGTGGAGATCTTTATTATAGTAGAAGAAATAGATTCGACTCCTCAGAAGTATTTTTTGTTGAAATAGAATAAATACTGCTTATGACAATAATAATGACTTTTTATACCCCGCCACACGTAGACCAATTTCGATTTCGGGTTCAGAGGTCCAAGGAGTTCTGGAGTTATGCCCCTTGAAACTTTGAAATTGTGCGAATTTTAGGGTTTCTGACCGATAACTTGTGAATGAAATAGCATACTGTCTTCTAATTTGGTATGTAAATTGTTTTCTATAAAATATAGGCCAAGTATAACAGGGATCTGGAGTTATGCCTATTTAAACTTTGAAATTTTGTGAAACGTGGCGAGGTATCATGTAATGTACCATTACTATTTTTCTACAAGCGTTTACATTGTTCCATCTATGGTGACTTACGTGATCTAGTCGATTAGCACTTGGCAGATAGTGCTTAAATGTATGGTATTTTGCTGTCAGGAAAACCAGTGATTTGCTCATTTACCGGATTTGACATGTTCAACACTGCGGGTGTCTTATAAGAAGCAGGAGATGCTTACTCTACCGGTGCACCTGATCTCACCCATGGTTTTTTTTATTGGGTTCGTGTTGTTCATCTTTGTGTGTGTATGTGTCTTCATTTTTTCTTTTCTGTGCCGTACTCATGTGGTGTCTGTTTCCGATGTTGTCATTGTCTTTGGATTATTCGTATTTGATTGACGGTTCGGTTCTCACTTACTTTTCTAACATCAAAATTAAGTTTTTTGTTGAATTAGCTGTTTACATAAGTATTGATTAAATTGCCACAATTAAGCTCCTAAGTACATTCTGAAAAACTCTCCTGTATGGGTTTCTTTCGGCACTTCCAACAAGCATCTCAAAGCTCATTCCTTCTTCCAAAGAGGTTTTATATGGAACTTTTACAAACCACGTGTTCTTACTCTTTCAAGTTGTAAACCTGAATCATGCTGAGATTTTGTTCTGAAATAGTTACTTTTAGGTACATGTTGGTAAAATGAATGTATAAGCACATGGATAAAAAAGCTAATATTTATATTTAAAACTATACATGGCTTTGGTAATGTACTAATAAGACCGACACAATTTCTACATTTAATGTTGCGTAATCTTTAATCCTGACTATTATTTTGATAAATTGTATGAATTTATCATGAATTTTAGTGATAAATCCAAGATTTTTTAGATGATTGTGGACCTAAATATAAGTGGATATGCCAGTAGATTTTTCTTTAACTTAAAATAACAAATCAGTTTACATGAAAACATCTTGTTAACACCGTTATGTTTGCATAAGATAGTAAATGTACTTCAAATACTGTTAGATACTAGAGGAAATGATTAAATTTTTGCAACTCATCGCTTCATAAGTTTTTTATTCGACTAAAATGGATTACATCTCTTTCAGGTAAGAATTTTTGTACTGATGTTTTTTTTTTTAATTCTACAATGTTGCGGTGTTTTAAGCATATAAACTGCATTTAGGAATCAGAGGAAATATCTTTGACTACTGTAGGTAACTAGTTTTTCTGCAGAATTCTGTTCTGTCGATTTTATAGCTTTAACAGGAAAATATTGCGAACTCTTGCTAAAATTTTGGTTCATTTCCCGTAAACTTAAAACATGTCATTAATTTACCAAAAACACAATTGAACCAAAGAAACTAAACTACCTGAGACATCAATAGGACTCAAAGTTAGTTAACTTTGAGACTTTCGATGATCAAACAAATTGCCGACAGTAAAAACCGTTACTGCTATTGAAAATCTAACATTGATCTAAACTAGCAGCATATGGCAAGGCCTGCAAGGCCCTAAATTTGGATGAAAATAGTATTGTACATATTAGAGTAATTTCCCTTTATTTGTCCATTTAAATAGTAGTGTAAATTACAAAAAAGTTAAACAAGTGCGGGAACCTGTCTTTTGTGGCTTAACATTGTCTTGTTGGTTAGGAATTTTTCTTTTGCTTGTTATGTTTGGGGTTGATTGTATAGAACTTGCTAATGCCAATCTAACAAAATTTTAATATTGCTACTTCATGTCGACGATCTTTGTACTGGCAGATCCGGCCTTTAAAAAGGGTTTCATTGGTCTATGGTTCTAGTCGATTTTTTAGTACTATAAATTCTTTTTTATTTTACTTTATTTTATTTTATTATTTTTTTCCAATTTATGTATTCTTTTCCATAAATTCTGCACGATTTTTTTTCAAGACAAAATAGGGAATCGTACCCCCGAAAACATCATCTTCTATTCTGAGTGCGCCAATGTAATTTGCATTATTTTGGATGATGTCATTCCTACCACTGTCCCGTGTTCCTATTCTGAGATGTATTTACATTGCAATGTTGTTTGAATTAAATTTTTGATTTCGTTTTCGTTGCCATTTGAAATGAAAATTGATTGTTAATACTTTAAATACAACGTCTTTATTAAATTATCAAATGAAAAATTAGATGTTATCTGTTTAATACAATCATTGATTATGTGACAAATTTTCATTCTGTATTGTAGAAAATTATTCTTTATTTGAATGATTTAAATCCTGTAAATGTTGATTATTACAAATAAATCTCCAGATGTGTTTTTTACTGAAAATATGGACAAATTTAACAATGAATCATAGCAATTGGCAATTTACAAAGACAAAAATTAAGAAGGAAGGGAAGATGCGCCAGTCCTCTTCTAGGTACAACATAACAGGGAAAAATATTTTCTGGTTAGACAAACCGTAATTTGCTATTATTGCATTCACAAAAGTAAAAAACCACAATTGCGTTATTGTGCATATCCTTTTTGGCTTTATTTTACAGCGGGAATCCTGTCCTATTTTAGGTCGTGCTCCATTATCCTTTTCATGACATGTTCTGTCTGTTCTATGGAACATTGATAATCGAGTATAGTATAGAACAGGAACAGAACATTCAAGATGGAGGTCAAAAATCTACATGATCGTGATTTTTACTATAACAACCCTGAACTCGTTGGAAAATTAAAGAATTTATGCATTATACGTAGTTAAATAGATTCTACCTTAAAGTTTACACAAAAACATACTGGAAACACAGTTAGTTTCTTCTGCGAGAATGGAATATGGGGAAAACATTCTGACTCCTAAAATTGTGAATGATTTATACTTTTTAACTTATTTACTATTGATCTTTATTGCCGACAGGCGTGTACACTTCAACTTATTTGTATTTTAGATCGGCAGGCGGGATTATGACCGCGTGTATCACTTTCCAATGAATCTAATATAAACAATTGATGAATTTCAACATCGTGTATGATCAACTTCGTATATATATATTGAGATTTTAAACGTTTTTGTCGTTACAATAAAGCAGTTCATCCAATATGTTTTCTCTCTTACTCGATCGTTGGTATTTTTTGCTGCCATCTTGAACTCATACTATGTTCCAAACGCACCACCTCATCCTTTTGCACAGTTGGAACATGTTCTGCACAGCTGTTCATTGTTCAGAGTGTTCGGAGTTTTCAGGAGCTTAAATCGAGCACCACCTTAGTTACACTAACAATAAGAACAGACCCTAACCATATTCCCAACTCTTAACAAAAACCCATAACCTAGCTCTAATCCCCACTCAAGGCTACCGTGGTAAGTGGAAATAATGCCATCCGAAAGTAGTAAGTCCCCGAGACCGAAACAATAATTTAGACGGACATGAGTAGCAAAAATAACAAAATTGTAATAATTTCTCATGGAACATGTGCTGAAGCTAAATTAACTGACTGATATATATATTTTAACATGTATTCTTCAAGTTGTATTATTCCCAAATATCTGTGTTTAAATTGTTTTCTATTTGTAAAAATGAGTTGGTGCATTGTCATTAAAATAAATGTTTTAACCTATAATAACACAATTCACAATGGTGTGTATCTTTAAAATACATTTGTATATAAACAATGTCTTTGTCAAAAACGTCGTCAAAATAATATAAAATATTTAACTTTGTTGTTGATCTAAGAATAATTTCGTCATTTTATCCATAAAAATATTGATACACCTGTCTGGGGATAATTTAATAATATATCTCTATTATGTCAAATATATTTACACTTAATTTAATCGAAGTTTGTAACATTCGAACAAAAATCCAAATTTTAATATACCTTTTGATCTGAATTAGGAATAATAGGTTCTTTTACTTTTGTAAGTACAATTTTATGTTCAAAAGTATCAAAATATTATGTATACAAATGGTCATGTCGACAATTTATGTTCCATAAGTGGACTTGCAGCCAAAATTAGCAAAAAACGCGATACGAGACAAAGATATATTTAACAATTCATATTTGTATAGTTTGCTGATGAAACAGTCGAATCAGAAGATAACAAACAAAAAAGTGGAGAGAGTGCGAAAAGTTTGAAAACATGGCAAAAGTCTGATTTGGCCTCTTGACTGCATTATCATATGTGTACCACCGGTTTGTAGCTCTGTCTTTAGCTGATTTAGGCTTTTCTATTTCGATCTAACTGGTTATTTGTTCTCTATCAGTTTTACACGTATTTCGGTTTATGGACTTCCAAATGTTTTGATTTTATCTGCACTGAAGAGACATAAGTTGTCAAAATGCGTATATGCAGAAACAAAATTCACAGTAAATTCCGTATTTTGTATTAATTACCACTGGGCCGATGCCGCTGCTGGTGGACTGTTAGTCCCCGAGGGTATTCACCAACCAAGTAGCCAGTACTTCGACGCTGGCCCGAAAACCGATTTTATGTGGAAACATGCAATATCTAAATTTTAGTAAATTTTGTTTAAAACTAAGGAGCATCTCCCTCTTGCATAGCTCTGTCCTTAGCTGATTTAGGCTTTTCTATTTCGATCTAACTGGTTATTTGTTCTCTATCAGTTTTACACGTATTTCGGTTTATGGACTTTCAAATGTTTTGATTTTATCTGCACTTGAGAGACATAAGTTGTCGAAATGCGTATATGCAGAAACAAAATTCACAGTAAATTCGGTATTTTGTTCAAATACGCGTATGGTCAATACGAAAACCTTTAGTACAGAGCTTTACATTGGGCCAGATAAATATTTAAACAATTCTGGTTGCTAGCAAACAAAAATTTATGTTTTTTACATAACATTCAAAAATGTCCTTTTCCCTTTTGGAATAAGTTTAAGTTCCTTTTTATATTTTTGGTCAGAAACTGCAGTTTTGAAATTTTATCAAATTTTCATGGACCATTAAACAAAGGTATTGTTCATAATTTGTACCAAGTAAATTGATCTCCATAGTCTCCATTCTAAAAATATGCCACCAGTTTGTTTCTTACCATCGATTTGATGTTTATCACCGCGACATTCATTTAAAAAAGATGTTGAATGAAATATTTTCAATAAAGATGTCATATAACCTACAGATTGAGTAATTTTAGTCATTAAAATACAAAAACCATTTTGCCAAACAATGATTCAGGTGTAAATTTCATCAACATCGGGTTGCACTTTTTCTAAAGATTGAAACATTTACAGTAACTGAGAACAAATCTACTCACTCCCTCTTAGTTATCACATTTTTAACACATTTGTAAGGGGTTGTTAAGACCTGCAAGAAATCAGGGAAAATGTCTTAAACATTACAATTATATTCAATGACGTATTATTGAAAGCCTGTGTTACTCAATCAGACAATTCAACCTGTTTTAATGGGTCAACAAATACGGAAACTAATCTGTGTTCCCTTCCTCCATCAGTTTTGAAAACAACTTATTTTTGCCGATTGTGGAAGATTTGAATAAAAGGGTCATACAAGCTCGGACCTTTAAGATCACATCTAATAAATTCTAAAGAGATCATAAATTGACTGGTCTAACAAAGTATCCAAATGTCCATATTTCGGTGCATTTCAAAGCCAAGATCCTAGGTTAAACAATGTTCCCAACGGTTCTTTTTACTTAAGGCAAGGTGCAGATGGACTTGTCACTTTAGTAAATGGATAGAAACGTGCATGTGTAGGGAGAAACATTTTATATGGGCGACCACACTAGGGCCATTCTGACTAAGGTTTGTTTCAAATAAATGAGAAGATAATATGGCAGCACATGAACGAAAGACGGGTACTGAGTGATGTTAAAAGCTTACCCTGTTCTAGGCATTTGTGTTAAGCATATGTGAAATATAATGTAATACTATTAATTCGATAATTATGATTAACTTTCAAGTCCCCTTTAATCAATTTAAAACGGTAAACGAATTAAAGTACATTAATCGTGCAGTTGTTCGAAATTCTTTTATCTTGACAAGCAACTTCATACAAGATTTTTATTTTCGCCATTTTTTTTCAGAATGACAAACTTGCGAAATGGAGAGTTCGCCTGCAAAATTTATCAGTCGAGAGTATACAGTTCCTGTACAAGCAGCCAATGAAATGGCGGAAAGGTTAGGTCAGAACATGATAGATCGGTATAACGATCAGACAAGTAAATTTTTGTTGGAATTTTCACGTGAAAAGTCAAAACTACTGAACACATTAAAACAGATTTCAGAAAAAACAATAGACTTTGACCTGGAAAACTTCCGTGAAGAAAGAAAACGTTTGTTAAAACCACCTCCACCACCGGATATATTGGTACCGAAGAAAATAATCCAAGCTATTCCTGCTAACTGTGTTCTTGATTTTGGACCTGGAAATTCAATTATATACTATGGAGGAAACAATCACAAAAAAGGTGTTATATCTCGAAACTCGGTTATAACGAATCCACATAAACGACAGACTTATAGACCAAGACCGTTTACTGCAAGTCCTGGTCTAACCAAACGACAGCAATCAGTGAGTAGGTCTGGCCGGAACACATCACTTGGAATTGTGGGAAGTTCTGGTAGAAATTCATCACTGGAAATGTCTATAAATTCACCGAGAAATACATCAATGCGATTGGCTGCGCTAGGGTTCAATCGTAGAGACTCTGTAATTGACATAGGTAGAAATGACTTATATTACGAAGACCCCCCGGATATTGAATACAACCACAGCAGTAGTCATAAATGGGAAATGCCCAATAGATCTTATAGACAGCTTAAAACGTTGTATACATATACGGAGGAGGAAAAACCTGATTTTACTGTAGAACGATTTAAAATGATGAAACATAGAGAAAATATGTACTTTCAATGTTTACAGGAGAAGGTCAAGGCTTTTCGCGTTTAGAAATCTTTTGGTCCAGGGTAACATAGGATGTAGTTTTTGAGTTATGTATGAAGAACAGCAATATTCTCTTAATATTTTAATTGGTATTGAAAACATTGGTACACTTTTCAGCTATTAATTACATAAAACTGAAGGGATTGTGTCATACAAATAGAATTCATGAAAAAGTCTGAGTTTGTAACAAAAACGACAATCGAAATCGGCAAACAAATGAATAAGGATTAAACAATAACCAATTT
>MJUU01004936.1:0-24635 GCA_002080025.1 Modiolus philippinarum | reverse complement strand
AAACACCTCTACATCCATGTATCCTTCCTAATGTGGATGCACAATTGTCAACGAACATAAAAACATAACTGGTAAATTGTTCTCACAATCGCTCTTCCGTTGCTCGACAAAAAGACTTACAGTGATTGTAAGAGCACTTTGCCAGTTTAATTGATATTTGTTGACAATCCCGCACCCATGACCAAGAAAGACATGGATGTAGCGTTGCTCGACAATTAGCAAAGAATTCCGCTTAAACCGGTGCTAGGGGCCGTCTTGAACTTACTATGAGGTATGAGCAAATCTCATTGTTGAAGGCCTCATGGTGACTTCAAGATGAAGAACAACAATAAAAGCGTTGTTCCTTTGCTTGTTTTTTACCATGTATTTGTAGAGACTTTGTCTCATGTGCATTTACTCCATATCCTTTTATTCACCATTAAAGAAAACAAAGTCAATCACAACATAAAAACAAACACAGGGCACTCATCGAGTCAATTGGAAGAAAACTTGGCATGATAAAATTATGAGATGTTGGCACTATAAAGAGGTGGTAAGAATCAAATTTGGAGATAGCAAACTGAATGAAAATGACAAAATTTGAAAGTTAAATAGTGTATCCACATGAAAAATTCTCTCAAGATCATGTACACCGGAACTGAAATAGATAGAGAGCATACATCTCTCGCACGAGGAATCTTTTTACGGTCTCCACACTGCAGGGGAGACAAACACCAGTACTAAATAAATATTTTAATGATATGGAGTAACAGCTCATGAGAAAAAGTGTCTACAAAAACATTGTTAAACCAAGATATGGAACAACGCTTTAATTATTGTTCTTTACTTGAAGTCACCATGAGGACTTCAACCATGAGATTTGCTCGTATACCATAGTGAGTTCAAGACAGCCATTAGCACGGGTTTGAGAGGATTTCAATGCTAGATCTCGAACGAAGAAACATCCATGTGTCTCTCTTATTGTTCAGTGATGCGCCATTGTCAACAAATAACTTATTACCAAAGTAACAAACGTACAAATAACTGGTAAAGTGTTTGTACATTAGCTATTATCCATAAGTTAAGAATAAAATTTGAAGATTACAAAAATTAAATAACCAAAATTTGAAAGTTAGATAGTGTATCCATATGAATAATTCTCTCAAGAACTTTTACACTATAAATGAAATATATATGCGGGCACTATAAACAGGTGTTCATAAAAAATGTAGGGATTACTGCAAAATTTGAAAGTATTATAGTGTATACATATGAGAAATTCTATCAACAAGTGCACTATAACTAAAATATACAGAGGACATACATCGATCGCACAGGGAATCTTTTTACGGTCTCCACACTGCAGGAGAGACACACTCTTCTTAAATAAAAATAGAAAGGATATGGAGTAACTGCACATAAGACAAAGTCACTGCAAATACATGGCAAAACGAAGCAATTGATTAACGCTGTTATTGTTGTTCCTCCTTGAAGTCACCATGAGGCCTCCAACACATAGTGAGTTCAAGACAGCTCTAGCACGTGTTTTAGAGGAACTCGAACGACGAAAAATCCA
The DNA here is from genome assembly GCA_002080025.1 of Modiolus philippinarum. NCBI lineage: Eukaryota > Metazoa > Mollusca > Bivalvia > Mytilida > Modiolidae > Modiolus > Modiolus philippinarum. The sequence continues at coordinate 23,080 of MJUU01004936.1, read as the reverse complement.
TGTATCTTTCCGTTTATTCATTCATAGAAGTGCAATTGTCAGCAAACGTAAAAATAATTGGTCACGTGTGTTCTTACAAACGCTGTCATCCATTGTCCGACAAAAAGACAGAAAACAATAATAAAATGTAGACAACCACAGGGCACTCATCGAGTCGATTTGAAGAAAACTTGGCATAATAAGATGATGAGATGTGGGCACTTTACATATAGCTATAACAAGTGTTCAGAATAAAATGTGGAGATACAAAAAATAGAATGTCAAAATTTGAAAGTTAGAAAGTGTATCCATACAAAAAATTCTCTCAAGAAAACGTACACCATAATTAAGATTTATAGAGATCATACATCTCTCGCACGAGAAATCTCTTGACGGACTCCACACTACAGGACAGACAACCAGTGTTCAATAAACAATGAAAGGATATGGAGTAAATGCACATGAACATAAGTCTCTACAAATGTATGGCAAAACCAAGCAATGGAACAACACTTTTACTATTGTACTTCATCTTCAAGTCACCGTGCGTTCTTCATCAATGCACTTTATTCTTACCTCATTTTAAGTTCAAGACGAATCCTAGCTCCAGTTTTAGCAGAATTCATTGCTAAATGTCGAACACCGTACATCCATGTATCTTTCCTATTGTTCAGGATTGTCAACAAACATAAAAATAATGGGGAAAATGTTCTTAAAATCGCTATCATCCGTTGCCTGACAAAAAAGACTTACAGAAAGCAAACGAAACATATAAACAACCACAGGGCACTTGTCAAGTCAATCGGACGAAACTGGCAAAACAAAATCATAAGATGTTGAACTATAAACAGGCGTCAGAATAAAATTTTAGATTATTACAAAAATTAAAATGCCAACACTTGAAAGAAAGATAGTATATCCATATGAGAAATTCTCTCAGGAACAAGCACACCATAACTGAAATACAAATAGACCATACATCATTCGTACAGGGAATCTTTTCACGGTCTCCACACTGCAAGTGAGACAAAAGCCAGTCTTAAATAAAAATAGAAAGGATATGGAGTAACTGCAAATGAGACAAAGTCTCAACAAATACATATTTAAAACAATCAATAGAAACGCTTTTATTGTTGTTCTTCATCTTGAAGTCACCATGATGCCTTCAACAATGAGCTTTGCTCATACCCGATTGTGAGCTCAAGACGGCCCCTTGCACCGGTTTGAGAGGAATTCATAGCTAAATGTCGAACAATGCTACATCCATGTATCTTTCCTATTGATCATGGAAGCCGGATTGTCAACAAACATAAAAGAAAGCATGGGAAAGTGTTCTTACAATCGCTGCCATCCATTGTCCGACAAAAGGACTTACAGAAAACTAAAATAACTAATAAATACCCGCAGGACACTCATTAAATCACAGGGTTCCCACCCTTTTTTTGTTCAAAAATTCCATGACTTTTCCATGACTTTTCAAGGACATTTTGACCATTTTCCATGACCTCTTTCTACCATTTATTGTAGCAATTATTGTGTAAAATGATGTTTTAATGTTTTTTTTTTGTTGCTATCTTGAATATTCTTGAGAGTAAAATTACGACTTTCCTATGCATATGTTGCCACATAACTTTAGTTTAGAATATACGACAGTAAATTTTTTATATACATTTTTGATGAAATTCCATGACTTTTCCATGACTTAGACATCATTTTAACCATTCCATGACTTTTCAAGGCCTGGAATTGAAATTTTCAAATTCCATGACTTTTCCAGGATTCCAGGAAGAGTGGGAACCCTGAAATCAATTGGAGGGAAACTTGGCATTATAAAAGCATAAGATTTGAGCACAATAAACAGGTGGTCAGAATACAAAGATTACAAAGAATAAAATGCCAAAATTTGAAAGTTAGATAGTGTATCTCAAAAAAAAAAATCTCAAGAATATGAACTATATAGTCGCACGAGGAATATTTCAACAGACTCCACACTGTAAGAAAGACAAACTTCAGTGTTAAGTAAACAATGAAAGAATATAGAGTAAATGAACATGAACCAAAGTCTCTGCAAATACATGGTTAAACCAAACAATACATCGACGCTTTTATTATTGTTCTTCATCTTGAAGTCACTATATTCGTCCTTCAACAATAACTCTGATCATACCGCATAGCAAGTTCAAGACGGACCCTAGCACCAGTTTGTGTGGAATTCATTGCGAGATGCAAAACAACGCTACATCCATGTGTCTTTCCAATTGATCATGGATGCGGGATTGTCAACAAACATAAAACTAGATGTGGTTGCCAAACACGACAACTTTCCCGCACTTTGCAAATTAAACCCTCAAGTAAGTAAAAGATTTTTAAGATCCAGTTCTTAGATGAATTCAAACTAAATGATTGCTGGGTAGAATTTAAAAAAATACCCTTTCTTTGAGAGTCTAATTAAATTTACCGAAATCGGAATTACATATTTTTGCAATTCTTTCATTGAAAATGATTGATTTCAATGAAAGATGTTCAAGAATATGGTATCTAAGTAGAATTCCCAAAAATACATTGTCAGATTGGAATAGAAAAGATTGCAATATATTTTGAAAATAACTGATGTAGCCAAAACATATGAAAAAAGTACGATTGCTAGGTAGAATTTCCAAAAATAGATGATATTTGAAAGTATCAGGAAATGACTAAAATTAAAACTTAATTTTGTATTCATTTTTGTGATCAAAATTATGTCTGTTACCGAACAATTTACCAAAATACACGATTCTATGCCAATACTTTAAAATTTAAAAGTCTTCGACACTTTCAGGATAGTTACCAATGTTGAAACCAGAATCACAATTACATAAGCTTATTGCACATCTGCAGGGTACCTGCAGCAAATCTACAAGAAAATCAAAGCTAAATACACATGGAAGATATAAAATTTGATACCTTTGGCCTCTTGTTTTTCCTCCGGACCACAATCAAAATGCGGGGATAAAAATTCCGAAAGCTAATTACACATCTACAGGCTATATGCAACAATTCTATGACAAAATTAAATCTATCAATTCAAAAATGTAGGAGTTTCACTGACAAGCTCAAATGTGTCAAAATCGACATTCTGTGGCCTCTTGTTTGCACCAAGACCAACATAAAAAAAATGCAAGCTTATTGCGTATCTGCAGCAAATATGCAACAGTTCTATAACAAAATTAAATCACTTTTATATCCAAATAGAGCGAGGAGTTCCACTGACAAGGTAAATCTTACGGCACAGACGGACGGACGAGTGGACGGACTGACAGGAGCAAACAATATCCCATATTTTCTTCAGAAAAGTGCGGGGGATAAAAAAAAGGCAACGTGTTCTTAAAATCGCCGTCATTCGTTGCCTGACTAAAAAAAACTTACAGAAAATTTTAAAAAGTAATAAACATCCACGGGGCACTCATCGAATCAGTTGAAAGAAAACCTGGCATGATAAATGCATAAAATGTGGGCACAATAAACTGTTGGTGAGAATAAAATTTGGAGATTACAAAAATTAAAATGCAAAAATTCGTGTATCCATATTAAACATCCCTCAGGAACAGGGTACACTATAATTTAAATTATAGAGAGCATATCTCTCGCATGAGGAATCTTTTTACGGATTCCACACTGCATGAAATATAAACGCCGGTGTTAAATAAAGATTAAAATGATATGGAGTAAATGCCTATGAACCAAAGTCTCTACAAATTCATGGGAAAACAAAGCAATAGCACAACGCGTCTTTCAACAATGAGCTTTACCTCATAGTAAGTTCAAGACGGCACCTAGCATCAGTTTGAGCAGAATTCATAGGTGGATTTTAAACAATGCTACATCCATGTATCTTTCCTATTGTTCATGAATACCTCATAGTAAGATCATGACGGCACCTAACATCAGTTTGAGCAGAATTCATAGGTGGATTTTAAACAATGCTACATCCATGTATCTTTCCTATTGTTCATGAATACCTCATAGTAAGTTCAAGACTGCGCCTAGCATCAGTTTGAGCAGAATTCATAGGTGGATCTTAAACAATGCTACATCCATGTATCTTTCCTATTGTTCATCAATGCAGGATTGTCAACAAATATAAAACAACGGGCAAAATTCTCTTACATCCGTTGCCTTACAACAAAACTTACAAAAACAATCACATCAAATAAACAACCACAAGGCTCTCGTCGAGTCTATTTAATCATGAGATGTGGGCACTATAGACCCGGAACAGTTGGGAGATTTAAAAAAAAAACAAATGCCAAAATTTTAAAGTATAATAGTGTATCCAAACAAGAAATCCTCTCAAGAACAAGTAAACCATAAGTGAAATATAGATGTGGACACTAATAACAGGTGACCAGAATAAAAACATTCAGAATTGGAAAGTATAATAGTACGGAAGCGTATTGATGCCACACGAAGAAAAAAAAATATCTCATAATTATGAGTTAATATCTCATAATTATGAGATAATAACTCAAAATTATGAGATAATTATCTCATAATTATGGATAACATCTCATAATTATGAAATATTATTTCATAATTATGAGATAGTATCTCATAATTATGAGATAATAAGTCATAATTATGAGATATTTATCTCATAATTACGAGATAATTATCTCATAATTATGAGATATTATCTCATAATTATGAGATACTATTTCATAATTATGAGATATTATTTCATAACTATGAAATAATATCTCATAATTATGAGTTAATAAGTCATATTAATGAGATAATTATCTCATAATTTTGAGATTATTATCTCACAATTATGAGAAAATTATCTCAAAATTATGAGATATTATCTCATAATTATGAGATAATATCTCATAGTTATGAAATAATATCTCAAAAAATTATGAGATATTATCTCATAATTATGAGATAATATCTCATAATTATGAAAAAAATAATATCTCATAATTTTGAGATAATATCTCATAATTATGAAATAGTATCTCATAATTATGAGATGTTATTTCATAATTATGAGATAATTATCTCATACTTATGAGATAATTATTTCAAAATTATGAGATAATTATCTCATGAATATGACTTATTAACTCATAATTATGATATACTATCTCATAATTATGAGATTATATCTCATAATTATGAGATGTTATCTCATAATTATGAGATAATTATCTCATAATTTTGAGATAATATCTCATAATTATGAGATATTATCTCATAATTATGAGATATTTTTTTCTTCGTGTGGCATCAATACGCTTCCGTATAATAGTGTTTCTCTCAAGAACAAGTAAGGCCAAACCAATTTAATTCTCTGTTTGGCGTCAACTTTATTGTTGACATGTAGGCGGGCGGGAGGTAAACAAACAAAAACAAAATAAAAAACAAGGAGGAAATTTTTGAAATCAACAATTATGTACATTAAAAGTCATTACCGTTGACTCCATTTCAGTTTATTCAGAGTTATTTTTAAGTTTCTAGTAGTAGTATATATTATGTCGTCTTATTAATCGAAGCTTAAGCTAGAATCGTTCAAGTGATGGTATATTGCGCGCACAAAAAATTCAACGATGGCAGAAAAATACCAAAAAATCAGGATTTTAATCGGAAAAACGAAAAATTACTCCATTGTTTGTTTTCTCCTTAAATCACACATTTTTCAATGCGCGCGCTGACGCCAAACATAGAAATAAGTTGTCTTGGCCTAAATCATAACTGAAAATAAATGTCGAGTCATGTGATTAAAGACATGTCCAAAGTTATATTGTAGCCAGAGACAAGTCATGTCAGATAAATAACATAAAACGACTAAATGATAGACTTATATATATACTATTATACTTCCCAACTTTGGCATTTCATTTGTTTGTAATTTCCAAATATTATTCTGACCACCTGTTAGTAAGCAGCCCATATCTCAGTTTTTTATAATGCCAAATTTTCTTGTGATTGACTCGATGAGTTTCCCCGTTCTAGCTTATATAATAATTATTGTGAATGTCTCCTGTTAGTCTTTTTGTCGGTCAACGGGTGACAGCGATTGTAAGAACACTTTGCCAGTTATTTGTATATTTGTTGACGATCCCGCATCCATGACCAAAAGATAAATATAATGTATCGTTGTTCGACATCTATCAATGAATTTCACTAGGGCCCGTCTTAAACTTACTACGAGGTATGAGCAAAGCTCATTGTTGAAGGCCTCAAGGTGACTTCAAGATGAAGAACAACAATAAAAGCGTTGTTCAATTGATAACTTCTACCACATATCTATAGAGACTTTGTCTCATGTGCACTAGGTACTCCACGCAGATTTTTGTAAGCAAAGTTTGACAATTTATCAATTTTCATTGTACAAATACATAATGATGACATGATGAATGAAGACGCACTTTAAGTGTTGTATTTAAATTTTAAACCATACTTTTGAACTGCAAAATTTCAGATAGATTCATGAATGCACGTTGGTGCACGGCAATTTTAACATTTACTTGTTTTTATAGTTTTCCTGAATGTTCGTATATAGTTTATCTTAATTAGTGGCCAAAGCGCCACAACTCCAAATAATTTGGAACCAGTTTTTCCTTAGCGTTAATTAATCCTTAATCTAAATTTTTGGGGGAATAAAAGTTTAATTTCTTATTATGGAAGTAGATAACTATCTTTTTGCACCGTTATATTCATTGAATGCGAACATTCATTTTTTTTTTCGTTGGAGTACCTACATTTACTCAATATTCTTTCATTTTTAAATCAAAGTTAAAACGTCAATCAGACTATTACATTTTATTTGTCAATCGAATCGTGATGGCGTCCACAGAATTTACGGAGTATTGATTCAAGGTATCTTTGGAATAGTTTTTTGGCTGGTAATGAACAGTTTGTGAAGTACTCGTTTTGAGTGGATGCTCTAGAACATTGTATCAGCTGAGATTTAAATACCCCGTATGTAGGAGCAGATGGGATGTTACTGCTAATAAATGGGAAGTTAACGATTGGAAAATTAAAGTCATCACGTTTGTTATTAATTCTAACTTTTGTCAAAAGAGACAGATCTTGATATGGATTCCACTCTTTAGTTGTTGCAGTATTGATTAACAATGGAAGGATATGGAGTAAATGCACATGTGACAGTTTCTACAAATACATGGTTAAACCAAGCAATGGAACAACGCTTTTATTATTGTTCTTCATCGGTGTCTTTAATTTCAAGTTGACTGTGATATATAAGATAAAAGTACGCACTGAAAAACAAATCTGTATGCCCTTTCCACATTCGTTCAGGGGGCATAAAATGAAAATGTTTTCCAGGTCTGTTGAATAAAATCCAAGGTTTTATATCAACCAAATCTTTTGAGATACTTCAGCAAAAATAGTACTAGCTCTAGTTTCATCTTCAGGCAGAGTATCATTGTCAAAAAGAATAGTTTTAACATTAATGTTTATTTCTTAGTAAAGACATTGTGACTTTCTAACGTTAGAATAAATTGTATAACGTAGAAAGGGGTTCATATGACTTCAAGATGAAGAATAACAAGATGACTTCAAGAAGAAGCGTATATTTATATTTCAGTAATGGTGTACTTGATCGTGAGAGAATTTCTCATATTGATATACTATCATACTTTCAAATTTTGGCATTTATTTTTTTGTAATTTCGAAATGTAATTCTGTCCACCTGTTTAAAGTGCAAACATCTCACTATCTTATAATGCCATTTTTTTCTTAAAATCAACTTGATGAGTGCCCTGTGTTTGTCTATATGTTGAAATCGTCCACTAGCTTATGACACTAGTGCTTTTGTCGGGCAACAGATGACAGTGATTGTCAGACCACTTTGCCAGTTTAATTAATGTTTGTTCACAATCCTGCATCCATGACCAGAATAGACATGGATGTGGCGTTGTTCGACAATTAGCAAAGAATTCCGCTCAGACCGGTGCTAGGGGCTGTCTTGAGCTTACTATGAGGTGTGACGAAAACTCATTGTTGAATGCCTCATGTCGACTTCAAGATGATGAACAACAATAAAAGCGTTGTTCCTTTAATAAGCAACGAAGGGATATGGAGTAAATTCAAACGAGACAAAGTCCCTATTACTGGTAAAAAGCAACGGAACAACGCTTTTATTATTGTTCTTCATCTTGAAGTCACCATTAGGCCCTCAACAATGAGCTTTGCCCATACCTCATAGTAAGTTCAAGACAGCCCCTAGCACCGGTTTGAGCGGAATTCATTGCTAGATGTTGAGCAACGCTACATCCATGTTTATTCTGGCCATTGATGCGGGATTGTCAATAAACATTAAATTAAGGAAACTGGCAAAGTGTTCCTACAATCACCGTCATCCGTTGCCCGACAAAAGCATCAGTGTCCCTAGCTGGTGGACAATCACAACATATAGACAAACACAGGGCACTCATCAAGTCGATTGTGAGAAAACTTGGCATTATAAATAAGTGAGATGTGGACTATATAAACAAGTGGTCAGATCACATTTTGAAATTACAAAAAAAGGAATGCTAAAATTTGAAATTGTGATAGTGCATTCATATTAGAAATTATCTCAAGCACACGTTCACCATACCTGAAATGTGTATAGAGCATACATCTCTCGTACGGAGAATCTTTTTACGGACTCCACACTGCTGGAGAGACAAACTCCTGTCTAAAATAAGCAATGGAGGGATATGGAGTAAATGCACACGAGACAAATTCTCTACAAATACATGGTAAAAAGCAACGGAACAATGCTTTTATTGTTATTCTTCATCTTGAAGTCACCATGAGGCCTTCAACAATGAGCTTTGCCCATACCTTTGTTTGTTTTTACCGTGTATTTGTAGAGACTTTGTCCCATCTGCATTTATTCCATATTCTTTCATTCACAATTTGCTCAATTGATTGATTGATTGATTGAATATTGTTTAACGTCTACTGAGCAATATTTCAGCTATATCGAGACGAGAGCAAGTTTGTTAATAAATAATCACTTTGGGGTATGGAAAGGGTAATGGGACGGGAAATTCTGACTGCCACTGGAAAAGTAGAGTGAAATCGAAAGGGGCAGGGAAATTTGCTCAATTGGCCCGAAAGCCTATTTCATTTAGAAACTTGCAATATCTAAATTTTTGTAAACTTGAGAGTATCTCCCTGATGCAAAGCTCTGTCCTTCACTGATTTTGGCTTTCCATTAAGTTCACATTTGATTTTTTGTCCTCTATCAGTTTTTAAACATATTTGAGTTGATGGTTTTCCAACTGTTGAGATTTTATCTGCAGTAATGAAAAAAAAGGTGTCGAAATGGCCATGTGGAGAAACTATATTTACAGTAACTTCGGTATTTTGTTGTTTCTTACCATTGGGTCGATGCTACTGCTGGTGGACTGTTAGTCCCCGAGGGTATTCTCCAGCCTAGTAGTCAGTACTTCGGTGCTGACCCGAAAGCCCTTTTAATCAGAAACTTGCAATATCTAAATTTTTGTAAAATTTGTTGAAAACTGTGGAGTTTCTCCCTCATGCAAATCTCTTTCCTTAGCTGATTTTGGCTTTCCGTTTAGACCATTTTTTTATCTGTTCTCTCAGGTTTTAATGGTCTTCTTATCTGCACTTATGAGACATAATGTGTCGAATCGCTATATGAAGAAACTAAATTTACAGTAACTTGGGTATTTTGTTATTTGCTTGGTTTTTCATGTAAACTGTCTCACGTACTTTTACTTCATATCCTTTCAATGTTTATATTAGACTTCAGGTTGTCTCTTCTGCAGTGTGATTCCTTAAAAAGAATCCTCGTGTGAGAGAAGTTTGCTCTTTATATATTTTACTATTAAGGTATTGTTCTTGAAAGACATTCTCGTATTCTGCACTCAAGAGCAAAAGTCCTCGAAATAGTCATATGCAGGTACTAAATTTTCAGTAAATATAGTATCCATCGAGGAAATCCTGTTATGGAAATGATGAAAAAAGGGCAGGTGGTTGCAAAATGGGTACATCATTTGTTTCTAGCAAGTCTGATACAATTTTCGATATAGAAAGTTTATATTTTGCAGATCATTTGTACATACATCTTTCCCTTTAGGCTTTACAGCTAAAGTTGTTTATCCTTTACTTGATTTGACTTTACTACCGGCATTGACTTGTTCAATACGGCGGGTGTCTTATAAGAAGAAGATGCTTATTCTACCAGTGCACCTGATCTCACTCATTGTTTTTATTGGGTCCGTGTTGTTCATCTTTGAATGTTTGTTTGTCTTCATGTTTCTTTTCTGTGCCATACAGTTGTTCATTTTTTAACTCACGGTTTGGTTCCTACTTACTGCACGAAACGCACACCTGCGTGTAAGAAAATATTCCAACACTTTGCCCACGTTGGCGTCATGTGTTATAGTGTGAAAAGGGCATATATTCACTTTTGAAAGAACAAAAAAAATACCCAACATTAGAGCGAGTGCAAAAGCAAATATAACATTGTATTGTAAAAAAAGACTTAAGGCAAAATTTTGTAGATCGCATCAAGACCGGGTACAGGATGGTTTGCCTTGAGCTGTGGTCTTTTGTCTCATTGGTGTTAACCCATATATTGATAATTTGAGGATCTCTATGGTCATTTTAGGATGATTTTGAGTTTTTAACAGAGTTTAACATACCGTTTCCGGTGTTGGAATTCATGTATATAATATACATTTAATCTACATTTTTGGTTTGTTATGGAAATGAAATGTTACGGAAATGAAACCATAATGTATGTAAATATGCAATATTTAAACAGCAAATGTTTAATCACTGTATATCGAATATTTCCAAATATCCATCACCACAAACATAAAGTTTGTAATTTCTTTTGTCAACGTGTATATTCTTCACACTTCTAAGTTTTTCAAACTTTGTCAGAATGGTACGAATTTTCATTTCATCTCTCGAAATGACTCGAATGCTGCACGGATTGTCTGTAGCTACAAATAATAATCCAGAGGGGCCAAAAGAAATGCCTTTCACATTATTTAGTTTGTCATTTCCGATAAATGGCTTCAAAGTTTTCGCTTTCATGGTGGTAAAGTGAATGGTTGAGGACTTTCTTTTCAATACGGCTAAACGTTCTGACTGTCTATCTACTGCAATATCATCACAAGAACCATCAACTAAGGCCTGCATAAATGTACTGTTATCAATGAATTTGTTTGATACCAAAATAGCCTTATTCATTATCATCATCACATTTTTATCGTATACATCAATTCCACATATCATTGCTTGAAATGAATGTGACTTGCAACCCCCAATTTTGAAATCGTTGAGATTATATGTGAACCCTGCGTTACAGTGACATGTTACATACAACATTTTGGTAACCATGTTATAACATAATCTTTTTGGAAGGCCATCGATGACCACGGCATCAATTTCACTTTTGGAAGATATATTCAGTAAATGAACCGTCTTATCACTGAACAGAACAACACATAATTCATCGCCCACATTTACAGAACTTAGCAATTCTTTACCAAAGAACTGGAAATAAGAAAAAGGTTTCAAAACAACGCTTTCAAACTCTATACCCGGTTTCAATCCCTTCATTAGACCAAGGCCGTGTGTGCAATGTGCAAGAGAAGGAAAATCTTCAGTTTTTGATACTGCGATGTTGCCTAATGTGACCAGATGGTTAATAGTAATACGCGCTTGTGTCAAATCAGCCGCGACTGTGACCTTTTTACTATTCTCTGAAATGGAATTGATATCTTCATCCAGTTTTAACAATTCAGACTTCATGGTCTGTCTAGCAGCGAATATTTGAAGTTTTGACCCAAACGACCTTACTACTTTGATATTCTTCAACCAGCGGTCAAAGACCGAAATGTATTCTCTGATCTGTTTTACATTTGAACTTAAATCATTCTGCAATTCTTCTTTTAATAATTGAGAATTTTTATGAAATTCATTATTCAAATCATCTAGTTTGTTCTTTGAGTCAATCACAAATGTACTAACTTCATCTTTCACTTTTTTGAATGACGTTTCAAGTAAGGCTATATTTTCTTCTTTCTCATTTACGAACGTATGGAACTGACTCAACAATTTCTGTAGATCTGATTCCAACTTCAATACGTTTTCTTCCTTTATTTCTTGTATTTCTTCAATTGCTTGTGTATTTTCACATGTTTGATGCTTAAGTGTCAAGCACAATACACAGCACATCTCAGAGTGATCAAAACAGAATGCCACTATCATTTTATTTTCGTGAACAGCACACATTTCATTGGCTTCTAATATTTTACCCAGCATTACCGGTACTAATCGCTCTTTATCTGCATTTTCCACTTGCACAGTTTGGTGGAATCTAGAAATTTTTAAACGATCGTGTGTTTCACAACAATTTCTACAAAGCGCTTCATTGCATTCCTTGCACCAGACGTATGCTTCGACATATCTTTTATTCTCAAATAACTGGCACGGGTTACACATTTGTTTTGAATTTTCCTCCAAACTTGTTTGTTCTTCTAATTTTGTTTCGTGTTCAATTAATGGTAAAAATGAAGCCCATTTTGATTTATCGACTGTGGGGTCTTTCACATCAACGACATTTCTACAGGTAGGACAGTTGAAAGATTTTTGTTCAGTTTTGCTTACCGTAGAAACAATGTATTCGTCAATACAGGTATAACAGAAAGAATGAGAACATGGCAATATTCTCGGATTGTTCAAGTTCTCTAGGCATATCGCACAATCCAAAAGAACTGCAGACTCGGGGGCTTCTGCCATCGTCTGGAAATTGATTTTCACTGATTAAACATTTCCATGGCTTTCAACGCCTCAAAACGAAAGTTGGGATAGATTAACACATGAATCGTGTATCGAATGGAAATGTAAGATATACGCCTTCCAACTGCAATTGAAAATTTAAACTTGTTTAACTTACCACTATTAAAAACAAACAAACCAAGCAAATTTATATTTTATCTATTCTTTGGACCATACCTTTAGGAAAAGCGGGGGATGGATATTTCTGTGGTCGTCGCACAATTTTTTTTCATTACGGCAACACTGAAATTCCAGTAAGGATTTGCTCTCAACTATTTTGATCTTAAGCTTCTTTGGGGAAGATCAATTTATCCTGTTTATTTCTATGGATGCATATAAATACTAAAATTACAACAACAAAAAAACATTTGGTGCACCTTCTTGAAAGAATATTACAATTTCCAACCCGCCCTTTCTCATGTTGGTGCAGTTTGGGTACCCTGTGCAATTTGCCGGGTACTCCAACTTTAGAAGTTTTAGATAGCCAGTAAATCGACTGAGCTGACGGATCGATTCTTTAGCTCACTCGGTTAGGCGGCCAGCTGGAGTGCTAGAAGTCCCGCATTTGATTCCCGGAGATGACATTATTAGTTTTAGTAGCCGATAGCTCTCCGGTAACATTTGAGGCCCAGGAAAAAACCGTGATGATCAGATATGCCAACCAAGGTTTGTGTGTTGAGAGTCCTACATTATGACTCTCGAGTTGGGGGAAGTGTGACAGGACAGCCTCGCAGCGTTGTAGTAGGTACAAGACTTTAAGTAGACAGTAAATCGACTGAGCGGACACAACTTGAGCCCAACCCCTTTCAAACTAACTCGTAAATGAAATAAAGAATTATGACTTTTTGTAGATGTGAATACGTCTTTTATTGGCCTATTAACCGACATTCTATAAGACAATCATCTTGCTTTTGAGACTGGCAACAAAAATTATTGTGTCGCTATTCCATTTACGGTTTACGAAAAGTTTAATTTCATTTGCCCCAGTGCTTTCTGACAAAAGGGTCTAAATTGTTTTCGACTGATATAGGAAATTTAAACATACATTTACCTTTTTTTTCTTATTTTTCAATAGGCACAAATGCAGTGGCTTTTGCTTTTAAAGGCCTATACCAAGCTTTCTTTTCTTTTTTCCCAGTATTTTTAGGAGATGTTTTGCCGCCGAACAAGTTGATGAGTCGGCTTGGTCAAGGAGACTAGAATGTTGGCAAAATGATTACTCACGCTTAACTTGTAGCATCCTAAACATACTCATAAAACCACAGGTACACTAATAACTACAAGACAACTATTTTCAGTTTGTTGGTTAAACAAACACTGTTCTTAACGATAAAAAACGGTTTGTGTCTATTGCTTAACGATAAAAAACGGTTTGTGTCTTGTTAATATTTCATACGAGTCCAAAGTACTTGTTGTTGGCAAGATAACTGATAAATCCAAACGCTGGAGATTGGGTGACGACTCCATTCAAGATGTTAACGAACATAAATATTTAGGCGTTTGCTTCTCCCCTACCCTAAATATTCATATCATATATGTTCATATATTAATGAAAATGCTCTACATAAACTGAACCATTGTATACGCCTTCTTGGGGAACAGGAAGATTTAAAAAAGTTTTAGTGATGCACTTTGGCATTCGGTTTTACGTCTATATCTCATGGTTGCTCTGTCTGGATGACATCTTCTGTTTAAAAGCGGATTAGCGATTTTACAAATTAATGTAAAGTGGGTGATGCTGTTTATGCAAAGGTATTTACATATTTATTATTTTCTTTACTCAACTTTTATTTGCGAGTTCCATTCTTAACATTGCAGAATTGCCGATGAGAGTTAATAATGTTTGCTATAGGAAATTAATACCTATTCCAGATAATAAAAGCTGGTTTATGTATACATAAATGTTTATATTCTAATAAGATAACTGTCTAACCACATATAAAATTATTAGAGGGTTGTGTAAAGCCTATCCAGTTGTATTGTTGTGAAGTTCTTTGTTAAGATGTTTTACTTAAAGATAGACCATCAAAAGAGTCTAGCAGTTTCTAAATATTCCATGTTGACTTCATGATGAAATCATCATGGTGATTTCAAGATGAAGAACAACAATAAAAGCGTTGTGTCATGCTTGGTTTTGCCATGTTTTTGTAGAGATTTTGTATTATGTGCATAAATTTTACTCCATATCCATTCATTGATTCTTAATATACCAACTGATATTTACAAAACATATTCTTGGTGTTACTAAAGCTGTCTCAAATATTGCAGTTTTAGGTGGTCTTAGGATTTTGACTTATTCAATAGTATCTGTAAGTCTGGTAGATCGATTTCAAATATATTTAAAAGTTCCCATTGCTCTGACTGGTATGAGCATGATGAGCATGTGCTGTAAAGATTCATTTTTAACATGCTAGTCAAAATAGTCTAACAAGAGTGGTATCTCCTCGGTCATAATATTTCAGTATATACATGTATGTAAAAAAACTAAAAGCTGTGTGTAAATGTTTTCTGTTGTTTTGATGGCAATCCTATTTTGGATTGATATCGAATGAATATTTGAATGAGAATACTCTTACTACCTTCAGGGTCACGATAGAACTTTGAACTTTTACTTATAATCTCATAAATACACCCCTCTGTTTTTCCTGAGGTTCTCTCAGTCATCACTATCACCTATAGAAAAAAGAAGGGAAACGGGGAATGTGTCAAAGAGACAACGACACAAAGGGGAGTAATAACAACTCAAAGCCACCATAAGATCTTCAATGGACGGTGAGAAAACCCCACACCCAACGGCAGGTCGGAGTCGGCCCCTAAATAAAGAGTAATCAAGTTCAGCGAAATAAACACCCTCCTAGACTCCTATTGACATAAAGTAGACTAAGTAGAAAACAAAATATGTGTTGCGAAACAGCTCTAAAGGACAATAACAAAATAACGAGATACATGAGTATGTGAGCTCTTAATAGGGATGAATTTATAATCTAAAATATGACCTAAAGCACAAAAAACATGGCAAAATAAAAGAATAGAAACAATAAAAACAATAAAAACAATAAAACAATAAAATCGGTCGACCTTTTTATTGTTTCTATTCTTTTATTTTGCCATGTTTTTTGTGCTTTAGGTCATATTTTAGATTATAAATTCATCCCTATTAACAGCTCACATACTCATGTATCTCGTTATTTTGTTAAGTAGAAAACAGACAACACACGCAAAGACTTAATTAATTTCCTGATTTAGGACAGAGGTAAACCTGCTGCGGTGGGGTTAAACTAGTTTTTTGGGCCCAAACCTCCCCTATAGCCGATGTGATAAATATAGTCTCTAACATTGTTTCCAGTTTATTACGTATACGTATACGTCTACGTATTACGTATATTTCTCACATCGGGATTTTAACATTTTAAAGTTCGAGGTTTATCCGAGAAAATTTAACTATCGAGATGTGAGAAATTATCGTAATAAACCGGAAAACAATGTTAGATTTTTTTCTCTAATTCCTACTCAATTTATTTGACGTAAAGCGATCTCCGTAGTCTGAAGTTTCAGGTATGCCGCCATTTTGTTGCTACCATCGTTGCTATGTGTATCATTGCGCCTTTCATTGAAAGGGGTGTTAAGTGTAATATTTTTTATAAAAATGTCGTATTATCAATAAATTGAGATATCTTAATCATAAAAATGCAAAAACCAGTTCGCTAGACAATGATGCAGATGTCAGTTTCATCAACATCCGGTTGCACTATTTCTAGAAACTGACACTGATTGACCAATCAGCAAGTGAGATCAATTTCTAAGCATGTTGATTATAAATCTCATCTAACACTATTTGGGAAGTATTTATTTTGAACAAGAATTAGAGAAATAAATCGTAACAACAGTAAAATTCAGTTAGCAACAGTACTGAGTCAATAGTGAAAAATTTAACTGAAAGAACTTAATATACGGACATAAACATGAAATCACAAAAGACTACTAGCAGTTAACTGACATGTCAGCTCCAGAGCCATTACCAACTAACAAATAAAATTATGTACCATCAGCATACAGCTTCCACCAAGATCTCTCCCCGTGAGGAGTTTAGCATAATGATTTCATACATATACCAGAATACATAACCCGTGTCCATGCAATACTGATTTCAGAAATTTAGAATGTGTTTAGTTAAGATGCAAAGACCCTATCAACAAGATAAGATATGGGTAAACCCATATCCAAGGATACTCGATTGTTCACATACCTGTAATACCTGTACAATTTTCAAAAGGATCATTTTTAAACAAACAAAAACAAAACAAAACAAAAAGATGCGTTTATGTTTATGATTTTTTTTATTTCATTTTTATAGGGTTCGTTTCTTTGGATTCTTCTTGTCGTAAGCTCTCAGGATCACCATTAGCCCTTTCTGTTTCTTAGTAATATGGAAAATTGCACATGTACTAGATAATACACAGTTAGGTTTTATTTGATTTTAACTGAATTAAATGCCTATCAATATCAAGAGACATACAGAGATTAGCAACTACTCGAAATCGTTAACATCACGCATGTAAACTTGCTCCAATGATGCAACACTAGAATCTGTTCGGAACTCCTCGTAATTTTAGTCTAAGTTTACCTGTACGGGCACAATGTTCCGATGCATCGTCAACCTGATCATATCCATGACAATTTATCAATATTCAATAAAAAACGTTTTGTTGACATTTCTGTACAGTTTTAATTAAAATTACAGGTATTGGGAATTAAAAATCTACTTACCTCACGGGAAGTCTCGCACACGCGTGTTATTACCGAATTTTACGAAATTTACAATGGATTAACTCTTTGTCTTTGAAACATGTAATACAATCACTAATTTGAAAGATATTTGCGAGCATAGGGGTCTTTTCTATTTCAGTTTTGGTTGCTGTTTGTTTGTTTTTTTTTACGAAAGGATATGGAGTAAATGAACATGAGACCATAACACATATGTTTTTTTTTCACAATTATAATTATAATATGACTTTTTAAATATTACACATTTTTATTCAAATCAAAGTGAACTAATACTATACGGAACGATTAAGGATTTTAAAAGAAAAGACATGGCCATATCTTTTACTTCTAAAATTAATTGATATACGATATATATCCATCATGAAATATTTCCGCTAAAACTATGTTGGTATAAGTTAACTAACATCAAGATGTAGACAGGAATAAAAGCCCCTTCCTTGATAAACTAGAGTTTTCTTTGTGCATCTTGCTTCTATGAAATAAATTAGTGAGGTACTACAAAGTGTACTTTTATTAAACCATTTCAAACGTTAGTTTTTAAATTATTATGTACTATACAAGTAGACATGTACCATTAGTAACTATATTTTGCAGTAGCCTGATAGCATATGGTATTTCTACTGATTAAAACATTTAATATATTTCCATGTAAATTCTAATAATAGAAATTTAAATTAACAAAATTCAGAATTTAAAGACCATCATATCTATATATCATTCTATTTAACGAAAATTTATACTTTTTAATTAGATCAAGTATTAAAATAAATATGATGTAATCATAAATGGCCGATAATTTAAAGAAAGATAACTCTACTACATAACAATAGACAATCAGTGATACTGAGGAAACGGCGGTGTATGAATATATCAAAACATGAATAAATCGCTTCAAATCATTAGTAAAAACACGCCTCTTAAATTATGTGTAATCAGATAATTGATCTAGGGTGAGTTAAACTGATAAACAGTCGCCAAATACCGAACTATTTCCTACGCCATGACATTGTGATCTGGACCCAAAAACAATTATATTCACTAGAATAGATAGTACGCACTGATCGAGTATATGAAAATCAATATCAGTTGAGATATGTTTATACCAAAGAAGGCCATACCGTAATTATAACCCTTATGCATTAGACGATTTAAAGGTTTTATAAGCTTACTCATACGTAAAATAAGGGATGTGAAATACGAGCCTTGATTAGATGTTTACAGATTGCATTGCAATTATGAACTAAGTCTTTATTTAGTGAAAGTTTTAACTAGTGTATGATAACGAAAACCCTGATGTTATAGTTGTTCAGTTATGAAAATATTCCGTTCATTAAAATCGCAAACGTTTTTACATACTCGAGCAAATCGAACAAGCTGAGATATGATTTGATGGCGCTAATGGAACATCGCCATCCAGGAATGGATAATTTACTAAATACCAGAAACTTGGAGATTAGCTAATGTAACACCCCTGCATAAAAAAGGCCCAAAACATCAGGTATAAAACTACGTCCTATTACCTTAACTTCAATCATCTGCAAAACAATGGAAAAATTTGTAAGAGATGCCTTTATGGATCACATGGGAAAAAAATCTGCTTTTTACACCACACAAGCATGGTTTTCGCAAAGGAAGATCTTGTGTCACCCAGTTTATAGAGGTAATGGAGGACTGGACTGAAAAATTAGACAACAATAAGGCTATCGATGCTATATATTTCGACTTCCAGAAAGCGTTTGATAAAGTTCTTTGATACACAAGCTTCAAGCATACGGCATTAAAGGTAACTTACTTATGTGGATAGAGGATTTCCTGAGGTGTAGAAAACAAAAAGTTGTGCTAAATGGGGCAGAATCAAACTGGACACATGTAAGTAGTGGAGTTCCACAAGGCAGCGTACTAGGGCCAATACTCTTGACAATTTATATCAACGACTTACCAGAAGTAACAAACAACATATCCAAACTATTCGCAGATGATACCAAAGTATATGCTCCTGTTAATAATACTGATGAACAAAAACTACTCCAGGATGATCTAGATACTGGACTGGTCCAGTAAATGGCTCTTGCAATTCAACAAATCTAAATGTAAACACATCCATTTTGGCCCACCATTTGATACAGATATGAAAAGAAAGGAAATTGGGTAAATGTCAAGGAGACAACATCCCATATCCAGGTTAAAACGACCAAAAACAAAACATCTAGGGGTCACCATATGGTCTTCAACACAGTGAGGAACCTCACACCATATAGTAAGCCCTAAATGGCCCCGAAAAGGTAAAAAAGGGAATAAATCAATGGAAACAAACCACATCCAATAACCCAAATATCAAGAATCTAAAATTTTATAAGAAGACAAGGACAAGCCAATGACCAACATATTCCTGACTTGGGACAGGCGCAAAAATTGCGGTGGGGTTAAACTCGTTTTTTTTGGATCCAAACCCTCCCCCTATGTGTGGTAAATGGCTAAAAATAAATACACCAAAAAAGACTCACAGTAAAAATCAAACTAGAAAAAAAGACGAGTACCCTTACAATGAAGTACATAAAACATGAAGACAATACATACAGGTACTGTCCGGACAAATGCTCGCAGATACTGACAGCTAGCTAAGGACATAATTTCCGTTGACTATGATATCAAGCCTTCTTACATATGAAATTTCAATTGAAATACTTCTCAATAGATTTGGTATAACAACATCATCAATTATGAAAGAAGAACATGATATTGTGCAATGCCAAATACTGCCAATATGAAAAATTGTTTAAATTTAGTTATGGGAGTATTATTTGGGAGATTACAGAATAATAAATTCGACGAATGAAAAAAAATTGGGATTTGACTATTGATAATCAGCTAAAATTCCAACTGCATATTCAAACCCAAACCAAAAAGGCAAATCAGAGGTTAGGGATGATAAATAGAACCTTTACTTACATGGAAAAGGATATGTTTCTTACACTATGTAAGAGTTTGGTAAGGCCACATCTTGAATATGGAAGTAACGTTTGGTGCGTTATATCAAAAAAGGAAGTTATTCAAATAGAAAATGATATAAAACAAAATATGTGTTGCGAAACAGCTCTAAAGGCCAATAACAAAATAACGAGACACATGTGTATGTGAGCTGTTAAAAGGGATGAATTTATAATCTAAAATATGACCTAAAGCACAAAAAAACATGGCAAAATAAAAGAATAGAAACAATAAAAAGGTCGACCGATATATTTCGACAAATCTGTCATCTACGAGTGGGTCGTAATGAATGAAGTAGTAGTTAAAAAATAATATATTGTTTAGACATTGTGTGAATAATGTATATGATACAGGTAAAAATCTTTGACATTATATGTTCACTATTAACAACATTATCAACATTCCAGCCACTGAAAAACATACGACATCGAGACTCATTAGTCATAGAATGATTGTTTTACGTTTAAACCCCTGGGTTTTAAAGTGCCTAGTCTGAAAATAATCCGTTGTTCCAACGTACGTCTATTGTCCTGGCCTCCATGTAATTTAATTAGGACTGTTACTTATCTTGTGGGCAGTGGTTAGGGAGTCTGAAATGATTGCCGACTGGGCAATCCGTATTATTACGGACAGAGCGGATGTGTTCCGCAAAGCGGTCACCCAGTCGTCGGCAGGTCTCCCCTTTGTATATTTTATGACACTGCCCACATATGATAGCATATACCAGATTCTGTGTTGTGCATGTGTATCCATTGTGTATGGTAAATGTGTTGTCAGGACCTCGAATTTCGTTGGTTTCAAGAGTATGGGGACAGGTAACACATCTCGATCTTTTCATGATGGTCCAGGATTGGGAGAATACCCGCCAACGTCGCCAACGTTCGCCAACGTCGCCAACATTATATGTTATTCGGGAATCTTCACAGGGGATACGGGTTCATATTCCCTGTCTGTGTTTTATATCCCCTGAGCCGCCAGGCGAAGGGGATATAGGGCACAGACAGGGAATATGGAACCCGTATCCCCTGTGAAGCCCGAATAACTTTTATATTCTGCAAGGAGTGCTATAATTTTTCTGTAAAAGCGTTTAAAAATTGTGATTTTGCTACCACGGGGATACGGTCTCATATCCCATGTCAAGGTAACCAATCAAATTGCAGGATTTACCTGGATATTTCACTTCTGCAGAATATAATCTGTTGTTCTAACTGTTGTCGCTGTTGTCGTGAACTGTCAACCTGAGTAAGGACTGTCACGCTCATGTCTTCCATGGAATGTTGGCGAAACCTGAAATGGTTACCGACGGGTATGTCTTTGTGAGCTGTTACGGATCGAAGATGCTCAGCAAAGCGATCACCCAGTCTGCGGCAAGTCTCACCAACAAATATTTTATGACACCGTCTACATACTATGGCATATATCACATTCTTGGTTATACAAGTATAACCAGAACTGATTTTGTAAGTATAACCAGAACTGATTTTGTAAGAAAATCAGTTCTTGTTATACTTGTATAACCAAGAATGTGATATATGCCATAGTATGTAGACGGTGTCGCAAAATATATGTTGGTGAGACTTGCCGCAGACTGGGTGATCGCTTTGCTGAGCATCTTCGATCCGTAAAAGCTCCCAAAGATACACCCGTCGGTAACCATTTCAGGTTTCGCCAACATTCCATGGAAGACATGAGCGTGACAGTCCTTACTCAGGTTGACAGTTCACGACAACAGCGACAACAGTTAGAACAACAGATTATATTCACTATGGGTACCCAAAACCCCAAAGGTATAAATATAAAAACTAGTGTTTAATGTACTATCCTTGGACTGGTATCTTCAATTTTATTTATTAATTATTTTTACATTATATTTGTTATTTCAATACTTTTTATATATATATATTTTCTTTTGATTAATTTTCGTTTCGTGTTGAGGGCTAAATTTTGCTGCTCGTACCCATTTGAGGATTTCTTCAACTATTAGGCTCCACTCTCTAAACAATGAACGTCAAATATATTTTACCTATAAACTATTACTCTAAACTATAAACATCAAATTTATTTTACCTGTATACCACTTTTGACGTAGCATTTCACTTTCTCAGCCATTTTTGTTTCTCTTCCACGGCCCCTTGAAGACATTAACGTCGATGATCTGGGCCAATCCCTACCTCTGTCTGCTTGTTTTTTAATCTTTTATATTTTGACATGTGTATATATTTTTTGTTTTACCTTTTATCGCAGTTCGACAAGAATTTTAACTCGTTTGCTTATTTATGCTTACACGAATTGCCACACAGCACTCTTTATTTTGTTTTGTATACTTGTCATGTTTGTCGTCACTGAAAAAAACAATTTAAACGTATTGCAGCAAATGTACGTACATCCTGATTTTTTGAAGGACCATTTGATCAAATACGAAAATTTCTCTTTGATGAGTGTATGCCGTAATGTAGTATAAAATTTAGAAAAAATCATAGCTATCGACGGAGGTGTATGCTTCATTAACAGA
>MJUU01004935.1:58778-71117 GCA_002080025.1 Modiolus philippinarum | reverse complement strand
GGGGGGGGGGGGGGGTACTTTCTTAATTAAAGAAAATATATTAGAAAATATATTATCTTATTCATGCATGAACAGTTAAGGTCTTTAGCTATGTCGGTTTTAAGGAAAGATCATTTTCATATTACTTTCTAAATTAAGATAAAAAATACCACCCAGTCTGTGAAATGAGAAAAGTAAACAAGTTTTATTTGGCATTGTTAGGTCAGACTCCACTAAATATTTTCCATAGGCGGCCATTATAACGTTTTGTGAATGTTCTTAATTACCTTAAGTTCATTTATGCGGCGATATAATTTTCGCAAGGCGGCACGTCTGCCAAGTAAAATATCCAAACGATGACCAAACTTTAAAGTCAAATAAGAAATTTCTATCGTCTAACCAAATGTTGGTATGCAAATTACCAATTTTGACTGTCAGATCCTTGGGCATGCATGTACCCATTGATGAGGCTTCAGTACTTTTCACATGCAAGGAAGGACACTAAATCAAAATGCTGGTCAATCCGGAAGTATTTCATGATCATTTGAGCGTTTTTAAAACTCAGATATTGTCAATATTGACAGTTATATTGAAAGTGAAAGTCGCATGGCTTTGTTTATATAAGTACTACTTTGACTATGCCAGCAGCTGATTGGTCATTTAGTAGAGTCTAACCTGTTAATGATTTTTAACCGTCTTAATTAGTGAAATCTTAACTTGCAGAACTCCCTATAACTTCACAATTTTGTAGGTACGCGTTCAATTGTGAGCATCCAGTGACCAGTATCTCAGCTCTAAAAGGAAGAGAATAAGTTAATCAATTCGATTTTTTAAGAAAGGAGTAAAAAGAAACAGGGACTACCAGGGTAACGGGTTTTAATTGCCATTGGAAAACTTAAAAGGGGAAAGGGCGAAAGATTTATGTCCCAAGTGAGTCTGCTCTTTATCAAGAAATTTAGAAAGGTTCTACATACTGCATAGATCACGATAATTATCAACAGTTTGCGTACAATGGTCCCTTGTCTGTTTTTCTGCATTATGATGTGACTACCCTGCATAGACAGGGAATTCCCCTAACCAGCATCTGGCGACGCGCACCAGTCAGCCCAGTAGACGGAGCCCTGGAATCAATCCAAGAAGGATCTTTAGTACGGATTCGAGTCAAACGTTATCGCCAAAGTATTTGTCATTGTCGATAGTGACGCTTAATTTCCTGTCATCAAACATATCGAAACAGATAACAAACATTAAGTAAGTTGAAATCAAAGATTTCCTTAAAAATTATATGAATTAATAGGGGAAAAGCTTACAAATTTTCTTTGAACGACTGACATGCAAGTTAAATTATTTTTCATTATTTCAAAATATTTTGTGTGCGCGTTTAAAAGAACTAAAAGTCACTAGTTAGTTGTTTGTGTCTGACTAAGTCAGTAGATTGAGAAAAAAAGAAATCAATTAAAAAAATAAAACATATAGTCGACTGAACGGATATGACAATAAACATGAACATCGTTGTTAGCCCACGATTTACAGTATGTATCTAATTTTAAAATGTGAAAAACTGAAAATCCATAGAGCTATGGACCATAAGTGTAACTTCACTAATGTCTTCCACAGTCAACTATTAGGTTTCTAACTGCAATATAACACTGGTAGACAGTCCACTACAATTTCATACTGTTGTATCCGAGGGTTTTGTGGACTAAATATATAAATGTAAAAAAATGGATAACAGGAAACATCTACAAGATGTATAAAATCGTGAAAAAATTGACAAATAAAATGCAATAAATCTTATATGGGTATTCAGATTTTCTACAAAATTTTATGTGGGTAGATCTTGATATGCTGCATATTTTTGCAATTAAACTATACCTCTATCTGCTATAGGTTTTACCAAAACATCAAAATGTTGTAAATTTTACAGAAAAAGGGCAATAACTCTAAAATGGATCAGTAGATTTTCTTCAAAATTGCTGTTTGGGTAGATCTTGTCATACTGATAATTTTTATCCCATATCAGATTTTTGATATCTGTAACGGTTTTGAGTTACTTGCCAAAAAACTGCAATTTACCCCTATGTTCTATTTTTAGCTATAGTGGCCATGTTGTTTGGTCGGCAGGCTAAAAAGAAGACAATTTTGAAAAGAAACACCATGGTGATTATTCAAGCCAAGTTTGGTTAAATACAGAGGAGAAGATTTTTTTTTTTGAAAAGTTTACAACGGACGACGGACGTTAAGTGATGGCTATATCTAAACTTGGCTATAGCTAAAGACCTCCGCCATAATGATCTACCATATTTTCAAATTCAAAAAAAAAAAAAAAAATAATAATAAAAAAAAATAAAACTTACGGTGTGACGGGTACTGTTAACAGAGCAAGACATGCTTACCCTTCCGTTTTATGGGACTTCACACTGTTAGTTCCTTTGTTTTGAATGTTGTGTTTTTATTTCTGCGTTTTGTTGCTGTCTAAAGTCATTGTTTTTTGTGTTGTAGTTTTAGACATGTCTCTAGACTTTGATTTTTGTTATTACCAATCTTTCGTTCCTTGGGAATTCAAATGCCGTTGTTTCTTCACACTAGGAAAATAAGACAAGCTTTCTTTCATAAAACATAGACATTGAAGGTTGGTACTCGTCTATATATTAAAATGTTTTGTTATGATAAGTGTAAATACTTTAGTAAAGTAACTCTCAAAATTCTGCATTGTAATGTTGACTATTATTGATAACAGTTATAAACAAACGCGTTGCTTATAAGACTATGATGAGCCTGATGCAATACCTGTAGTAACACAATCTCCAGAAGGACCCGTCATCAGTGGTACTAAGGTAACATTAACATGTTCCGTATCAGGAGGAAATCCATTGGCTGTTTTATCCTGGAACTGTAGCGGTAACTCCAATAATAACACATCTGGTAACACATCATCGTACAGTGTTGACTTTAATGTTGATAGGACGTACAACAATATAACGTGTGCCTGTTCTGGTTATCACTTAGTGCCAGCCTATAGACCTAAAGTTTATAACAGACTTGTGGTTTACTGTAAGCAGACTATGCACATTTTAAATATTTTCTGCTGATTAAATCCAGTTAAAACTTTCTGTCAGTACAACGATCGCTATAAGCTTCAATTCTCTTCAAGGATCACGCAAACTAGAATATACAATAAATTTGTAGTTCGGAAAAAGTTTCCAACAGGACATGATGTAGAAAGATTGATACGTTTTACATTTTTGTTGGAAACGTCACTGATTATCGAAATATGTAATTTCATTTTGTGTCCAAAAGTTTCGAAATTAAAAGAGACGTACAGTTCTTATTGTAAAAAAACAAGTTTCTTGTGGAATACAACTAATGTGGAATTTGAAAAAGCACAGCTATATTCTCTCATGCATAATTGCTTAAATTCTTTCCATTTTAATATTGTCATTAAGAAAGAAGCGTGTCATTATGCAAATCAAAAAAGTTATGTACCTTACCTGCTTACGATAAAAATATGGACAAAAAGGACTTGGTGAACTTCTATATTACTGTTTACATTGTAGCATATCTGTTAGTTAAAACATATGCTGATTATGCAATGATTTATTCGGATGCAATAATGCATAAAATTGCTCGTCTTAATTCAGACGCCCCTGACATACCAGTGGTACAACAGATACCAGTTGGACCTATTGTTCCTGGCGACAAGGTGGCATTGCAATGCACGGCAAGTGGTGGATATCCTTTGGCATTGCTGTTCTGGGACTGTAACGGCACTGTTACAAACCTCACAACAGGACATACAGCATTGTATAGTGTGGAATTTACAACAGACAATACTTATAACAATAAGATATGTAATTGTTCAGCAACACACGTAGTTGGATCCTATAGACCTGTTGTACAACATAGGTTGGAAGTTTATTGTCCATGTAAGTACACATTTACATGTTTAACCAATGTAATTTTCTCGCTTTTAACCAATTCACTGAATTTTCTCGCGATCACTCGCTTTGTATTACTTTGTTTAAAATTGTATTAATAAAATTCACTTACATGAAACATATCTTTCATTAATCTTTGATTTAATGGTCATCCAAACGTTTAGATTTTATCTGAACTGAAGAGACATAAGTTGTCGAAATGCGCATATGCAGAAAATAAATTCACCGTAACTTCCGATCGGTACTTAGTTATTTGTTACCACTGGGTCGATGCCACTGCTGGTGGACTGTTAGTCCCCGAGGGTATTCACCAGCCCAGTAGTCAGTACATGTACTTCGGTGCTGACCCGAAAGCCGATTTTTTTTTTAACCTTTGCAATATCTAATTTTTTTGTAAATTTTGTTGAAACTAAGGAGTATCTCCCTCATGCAAAGTTCTGTCCTTCGATGATTTTGGCTTTACATTTAGATCACATTGGTTATTTGTTCTCTTTCAATTTTTTTTAAATCTTTGATTTAATGGTCTTCCAAACGTTCAGATTTTATCTGCACTGAAGAGACATAAGTTGTCGAAATGCGCATATGCAGAAAATAAATTCACGGTAACTTCGGTATTTAGGTATTAAGTGATTTATTATACAATGGAGCTTCATTGACGAATGCATGCATATCAAGGCAGCGACCAGAATGTCCAAAAATATGGCAAATACAGATATAACAGACAGTTACAACAGAAATAAGAACACAAACAACACAGATTAACACAATGAATGAATGCGGTTTATTATTTGTTCTGAACATATACAAGCTTAAAGACAAAAAATCGGCAGCTAGAATGTAGTAAAATGGACAACAGGAAACATCTACAATGGCTGAATGCTACAATCACCCACGGAACTACACAGGAAAAACACAAATACAACTAGAGCTGTCGCCGAATGGCAACTAATTATGCCCCCGCTCATTGAACCCTGAATCAATATGGCAAGTGCATATTTAAGTGCGTGTTGACACAATACAATGTGGACACAATGATATGCCTCCCGTTTTTCCAAAATATATAAAAGGGAAGTTCTGAGCCCAAAAATCAATTCTGTTGGTGCTAGGCAATCTTCCTGTAAAGTTTCATCCATTTTGAAGCACTTTGAATTTTCCCGCCTTTTTCCAGTTTCCATAGCAACGGCAGCCATTTTGAAAATTCTGAGACCCAAAATCATTTCTATGGGTGCTAGACATTCTTTTTGTAAAGTTTCATCAAATTTGAGGCACTTTGAATTTTCCTGCCTTTTTTCAGTTTCCATGGCAACCGGGGCCATTTTGAATATTCAAAAAGATATGTGTGTGCACATCACTTATTGTAAGTTAGATTCCTTTGAAGTAGTTGGAATTTGTTTGCAAACTTTCTCAAAAACATGAATAGTTGTGTTTTTCATTCGTACGGACGGACGGACGGACGGACAGACGAACGAACGGACGGACGAGGGTAAAACAATATGCCCCCCGACTTTTCGTCGCGGGGGCATAAAAATGCTTAGTAATAAACAGTAAATTTCGTAATGCTGTACACGTGTTTCAAGGAGTAACTCTCATCAACAGCATAAGAATCAAATAATATGGAAAGCCATCATCCAAAATAAGTCAAAAAGAAGTACTCATTACCGAAAATATCGAAATAGGAGGCCAAATATAGTACTAAGGACATCCATCGAGTGAAATACAAGGAATGAAGCATCAAATAAGACAAAAGAAAAACGTAAACAACGATAAGAACTCAGAACAGTCGGACTTTGTACCAGCACTAGCAAAATCCAGCGGTATCCAAACCTTATAATGAACATATTGGTTATCTCTGAAAGAGTTCCAATATTTAACCAGTAGTTTACTATAATCTGTTAAACCATTCAATACATAATAGTTTAGATGCTTTTTTATTTACTTCTTCATAGCACAATGCAAACAAACACAGGATGGAAATGGACTTTTTGCTGCTAGTATTTCATCACTGGTAATCAGCGTTGTAGTGCACATTCTAACGATAGTAATTGCTTGCTGGCGTGAGTAAATCGTTAAGATAAGTGTATATATAGTTGATAACCTGTTGATTTGTACCATGATGTCATGAAATGAAATAAGATATCCTGCCTTAACTCTGTTTTTTTATAATCTAGGGTCTAATTCCTAAAACCCCCACTAGAACTAAGACAAACTTCAATTCTATATGGACCATAGAGTCATAGTACAAATACGTTATAATCATCGGGATAATGCTCTCATGATTCTTCTGAAGTGAATCGTGAAAGAGATAACAAAATTTTGCAGATAATAGTGACAATCTTCTTTAAATAGCATGTTTTTTAGGTTGATGTGGCAGCATATTATGATGAACGGTAAAGTGCTCTTTTTCAATATATGTAGGATGTTTTGAAGGGTAATGGATAGCAAACAAAACAATTTTTACAATTTTCACTAATTAATGAACACTAATGACCTAAGGGTGATTTATATTTAATCGATTTGTAACCCTATTTTTTTCGTCAATTGAAAGTAATTAAAGAATTGTCATATTGGTAAAATTATAAATGCACTTCAATTTCCTAAATAGTTTGTTTTTATATGGTATATATTTGTTGCAATATGTTTAGAAATCCAGTATTCCTTCTTACTGGTATCCGAGGCGATCGTTTCTGCCTTCAATTACAAGAGACCTCCCATCTCGAAAGTCCGGCATTAAAATCATCATTAAGTATGCATTTAGCGGGCTCTAATTTTTTTCTAAAAAAGCCTGCCTTGTATCAATCGAAGATGTTAAAATGAAACATTAGTATATGGACCATTTCTTTAAATAATATAAATAATCAAACTAGACTTTTTAAATATCTACAGTCAATGGAAAAATCTTTGAAAAGTCATTTTGAAAATACAATGAAATACGTAAAACAGTTTTTTTGTAACATTCTGAAAAATATATGTTAAACGATTCTCCAACAACTCTGTAAGATTTTTGCAGTTATCTTAATATTTTTATAATTTAGAGAGTAATTTCTCATGTCACTTATTTTTTTCCAGATTAATCTCACAACATTTGACTATAAAGTATTTTAACATTTTAGAAAGACAGCTTCTTAAGAGTTTTTTTACGTAAGAGCAGATTAGGATATGGTTGAATACAAAGCATTCTGTCTTTCATGGGTTGAGCCTATCAGGTGAATAATATTTTACATGAGTGAAAAATATACCGATCTTTTATTCTGATCGAATTTATGTACCTATCTCCTCCGTAAACAAAGGTTCTCAGTGACCTTATACATTCACTTCATTGCCAGAACCCCACCACTTTGAACATACTTTTCATTTAGACATGATACTTAAGTACTTTATCGATTCATAGATATCAGTAGTTCTGATTGGTTGATTTATAAGTCTAGAGTTTTACGTCCAGCAATATTTTTTTCAGCCATAAAAGGACAAGAACAAATAAAAGAATTCAAAATCAATTCAAAGGGTTTAAATGGGTGAATTGGTAGAGGGAAGAGAAACTTAGGCCTTCTTTTGATCATCAGCAAGTCTGCTCTTTTATTGAGAAATATAGGAGTCTTAAAAGTACATTCAGCGTGGCGTTTCTCAAAACAATTTGTATACAATGTTTCGCTTTCAGTCTTTATTTGTTGGCATAAAGTTTGGCATTTATTTTTGTTATTTCGAAATGTAATTCTGACCACCTGTTAAAATTGCCCGCATCTCACTTACGCCAAGTTTTTGTAATCGTCCAGCTTAAGACACTAGTGCTTTTGTCGGTCAAAGGATGACAGTGATTGTAAGAGCACTTTGCCAGTTTAATTAATGTTTGTTGACAATCCAGCACCCATGACCAATGAAGACATGGATTTAGCGTTGCTCGACAATTAGCAAAGAATTCCGCTCAAACCAGTATTAGGGGCCGTCCTGAACTTACTATGAGGTATGAGCAGAGCTCATTGTTGAAGGCCTCATGGCGACTTTAAGGTGAAGAACAACAATAAAAGCGTTGTTCCTTTGCTTTTTTTACCATGTATTTGTGGAGACTTTGTCTCATGTGCATTTACTCCATATCCTTTCATTCACCATTTCCCTATTGTGATCTTTTTATCCCGCGTATACACGGCATTCCCCTATCCTACATGCGGTCCATCTATCTCTTAAGTCGGAGATCTTGAAAACTGATTAAGGTGCCTAGTTCTGTTTGTTCAATTAACGGAAAATGAAGAGTGAGTGCATATGAGCCCGCCTTTACATGGTAGTCTTGCCTTGCAAAATGGTTATCTACTGTAGGATGTCTTCTTCAAATTAATATTATCCGCAGTAAGAACTAGAATACGTCTGCAAATGTACACCCTAAGTAAACACCGATGTCCGTAATTGCAAGTCTTTGGTAAGCAACGATATTATCTTATGGATAATAAGAGGACAAAAGTACAATAACAAATCAAAAGAAACACTAATACATCAATATTAGAGCACTATCAGTGCACAGTAAATATAAACGTATCACCTCTTCAGTGAATAACCCATAGAATAGTAAGCAAATATAAAAATGAGAATACAAGCCATAATTATGTCGCCACAGACGTAGTCGGGATGACATATTGTTTTTTGTCCGTTTCTCTATTAATATTATGTCGCCGCAGACGTAGTCGGGACGACATGTTGTTTTTTGTCCGTTTCTCTATTATTATTGTTTCTTTCTTTCTTTCTTCCAATGATTTTTTCCGGCTTCGTTCTCAGAGATGCTTGGACAGAATTCATTCATACTTTGCACAAAGTTGGACCACCTTGTGAAGTTGTGACTGCACCTACCAAAATTTTTAAAATGGTCGCCAATTCAAAGATGGCTGCCAAGTTACGTCAACACTTTAAATTTGTCCATTTCGATATAAATGATAATTTCTCAATCATGCCTTTACACAATTCATTCATATTTGGTAAAAACTTGAATCACTATAAGAAGATGGACAAGCAATAAAAAAATTTCAAAATGGCCGACTTTTCCAGATGGCCGCCAAAATATGTCAAAATTTTTACTTGGGCCGATTTCAACGAAAATTGGTTTCTAGGTAGATTTTAATGCCGCAAAGAAAGTGGAATCATCGAATTGGCTGCCAGGGGCGACATCAGCTATTGCTTGCAATTGCAAATTTAGTATTGTTATTGCTTTTCTCTTTTATTTTCTTCCAATAATTTTTGTCCGACTATTTTCTCAAAGATGCCTGGAGAGAATCATTCATACTTGGCACAAAGTTGAACCACCATGACAAGATGTGCAAGCTCTCACAAAAAATTTCAAAATGGCTGCCATTTTACGTCAAAATATTGAAGATTCAATAAATCAGGATCTGCTTTGCAGAATTTGTTCATATTTTGTATATTTGACCCGAAAACCGATTATTTTTGGAACCTTACAATATCTAAATTTTTGTAAATTTTGTTGAAAACTAAGGAGTATCTCCCTCATGCATAGCTCTGTCCTTAGCTAATTTTGGCTTTACATTTAGATCATATTGGTTATTTGGTCTCTGTCAGTTTTTAAATATCTTTGAGTATATGGTCTTCCAAACGTTTAGATTTTATCTGCACTGAAGAGACATAAGTTGTCGAAATGCGCATATGCAGAAAGTAAATTCACAGTAACCTCGGTATTTAGTTATTTGTATTAATGTTGAATAAGATGAGAGGAAGGA
This sequence comes from Modiolus philippinarum, assembly GCA_002080025.1. NCBI lineage: Eukaryota > Metazoa > Mollusca > Bivalvia > Mytilida > Modiolidae > Modiolus > Modiolus philippinarum. The sequence goes on along the minus strand of MJUU01004935.1, from coordinate 61,486 downwards.
ATTCATGAGAAAAAAAATTGCAAATGTCCGCCATATATTCAAGATGGCCGCCAAAATACGTCAAAATTTCAACATTGTTTGATTTCAACGAAAATTGATTTCTAGGTAGATTTTGACACTACAAACAAGATGGAATCATCTACTTGGACGTCTGGGGCGACATCAGCTATTGCTTACAATTGCAAATCTAGTTATGTCGCCCCAGACGTAGTCGGGACGACATATTGTTTTTGGTCCGTTTCTTTATTATTATGTCGCCCCAGACGTAGTCGGGACGACATATTGTTCTTTGTCCGTTTCTCTATTATTCATTATTATTATTCTTTCTTTCTTCCACCTCTTTTTGTCCACGCAGGTTCTCAATGATGCCTGGACAGAATTCATTCATATTTGGTACAAAGTTGAATCACCTTATGAAGTTGTACCTCCAAAAATTCAAAATGGCTGCCATTTCCAAGATGGCAGCCTAGTTACGTCAACATTTGAGATTTTTCCGATTTCACTGAAAATCATAAAAATCTGAAACCTGCCTTGACAGAATTCATTCATATTTGGCAAAAAGCTGAATCACCATAAGAAGATGGGCATGCATCAAAATAATTTTCACAATGGCCAACATTTCCAAGATGGCCGCCGAGATACGTCTAAATTTCTAGTTTGACCGATTTCAACAAAAACTGATTTCTAGGTATTAATTGTTTCTTTCTTTCTTCCAATGATTTTTGTCCGGCTTCGTCCTCGAGAGATGCCTGGACAGAATTCATTCATACTTTGCACAAAGTTAGAACAAGTTGTGAAGTTGTGTCTGCACCGGCAAAAATTTCCAAATTGGACGCTCTTTTCAAAATAGCGGCCATTTTACGTGACGACCTGAAAACAAGTAAAGATTCAATATCTCATGAATTGTATAGCAGAAATTGTTCATATTTTGTATAAAGGTTCAGTAAGATGAGAGGAAGAAATTGATGCAAAAAATTTTCAAAGTGACCGCCATTTAGAAGATGGCGTCCAAAATACGTCAAAATTTCAACTTTGTCGGATTTCAACGAAAATTGATTTCTAGGTAAATTTTGATGCTGGGAACAAGATGGAATCATCGAATTGGCTGTCAGGGGCGATATCAGCTATTGCTTGCAATTGCAAATCTAGTTATTATTGTTTCTTTCTTTCTTCCACCTATTTTTGTCCGGCTTAGTTCTCAGAGATGCCTTGACAGAATTAATTCATATTTGGTATAAAGTTGGATCACCTTATGGAAATGTACCTCCAACAAAAAAAATTTAAAAAATGGCTGCCATTTCCAAGATGGCTGCCAAGTTACGTCAAGGTTTTAAATGTGTCCGATTTCAACGAAAATGATAATATCTCACCAAGGCCTTGACAGAATTCATTCATATTTGGCAAAAAGTTGCATCATAATAAGAATTTGGGCATGCATCAAAAAAAAAATTAAAATGGCTGCCATTTTCAAGATGGCCGCCAAAATACGTCAAATTTCAACATTGTCGGATTTCAACGAAAGTTGATTTTAAGGTAGATTTTGATGCTGCGAACAAGATAGAAGCATCGAATTGGCTACCAGGGGCGTCATCAGCTATTGCTTGCAATTGCAAATCTAGTTAAGTCGCCCAAACAAAGTTTGGCGACTTCTTGTGTTTGCACCGTTTCTTATTATTATTATTTTTCCGCCTCTAAAAATCATCTTGTCCAACCAAATTCTCAGAGACCACTTGTCCAATCTCAATCAAACTTCACAGAAAGAAAGATCACCATCCAAAGATGTGCACTTAGGTGTTGAAATTTCCCAAATGACCACCGTCTTTGGTCACCGTGAACTTTGACCCTAAATCTTATTATTGGATTAAATCGGAAACTGTAAAAGATAGCTGTTAAAATGTAATGACAAAAATGTTAGTTAGGTCATGACGGACATTTCTGACATTTAGATCGAAATTCTATGGTCAACCGTTCAGGAGTTATGACCGTTGAAAGTTTCGTCACATCTTTTAAGTTGGGTTTTCTCGAAATTGGTTGGAGATAGAAACCTGAAACCTTTTCCATTCAACTTTGGTGATATGTGTTACATTTAAAAATGCCAGAGTCAAAGGTCAATGATCACTTTGAACTGTGACCCTAAACCTTGTTTTTTGTAACAACTCTTAAACCATAGTAGATAGCTGATTAAATGTAATGGCAAAAATGTGTGTCTTGTTAAGATCTTTACTTGTTGCATTAGTCCAAAGTTATTTAATCATTTCTTGCTATTTAAATGAATGAAAATTACTTCATTATATACCATTTGTGGTTTGACATTGATAACCTTAACGTCAACTGAAATTAGAATTTTATTTGTATTGTAGGTGATGACAGGTATATAAATATATTTAAATAATTGGGGAACTATAAACCATCTGTTCTAATTAACTAGTTAAGATTATAAAATATTTTTACCTAAAACAACCAGTGTTACGCATGTGTCATTTATCAACTTTAGCTTTGACAGTTTAATTACTGGTAGTCATACAGCTAAATAATTGATACTGATAAAACTTTATGTAACCAAAAAAATCCATGTAATATCTAAAAAAAGAAATGATTATATTATATGACGAAACAGGATATGAAGTTTTCATCTTGAATCAAAGCACTACTAACACTGTTTGATGAAAACATAATGAGTTGAAGAGACAAATTCTTACATGATGAAT
>MJUU01004935.1:35757-57602 GCA_002080025.1 Modiolus philippinarum | reverse complement strand
TTTCTTCCAATGATTTTTGTCCGGCTTCGTTCTCAGAGATGCTTGGACAGAATTCATTTATACTTTGCACAAAGTTGGACCACCTTGTGAAGTTGTGACTGCATCTACCAAAATTTTTAAAATGGTCGCCAATTCAAAGATGGCTGCCAAGTTACGTCAACACTTTAAATTTGTCCGATTTCGATAAAAATGATAATTTCTCAATCATGCCTTGACACAATTCATTCATATTTGGTAAAAACTTGAATCACTATAAGAAGATGGACAAGCAATAAAAAATTTCAAAATGGCCGACATTTCCAGATGGCCGCCAAAATATGTCAAAATTTTTACTTGGACCGTTTTCAACGAAAATTGGTTTCTCGGTAGATTTTGATGCCGCAAAGAAAGTGGAATCATCGAATTGGCTGCCAGGGGCGACATCAGCTATTGCTTGCAATTGCAAATTTAGTATTGTTATTGCTTTTCTTTTATTTTCTTCCAATAAAATTTTTGTCCGACTATTTTCTCAAAGATGCCTGGAGAGAATCATTCATACTTGGCACAAAGTTGAACCACCATGACAAGATGTGCAATGCACTAACAAAAATTTTCAAAATGGCTGCCATTTTACGCCAAATATTGAAGATTCAATAAATCAGGATCTGCTCTGCAGAATTTTTTCATATTTTGTATTAATGTTTAATAAGATGAGAGGTAGGAATTTATGAGAAAAAAAAATTGCAAAATGTCCGCCATATATTAAGATGGCCGCCAAAATACGTCAAAATTTCAACATTGTTTGATTTCAACGAAAATTGATTTCTAGGTAGATTTTGACACTACAAACAAGATGGAATCATCGACTTGGACGTCTGGGGCGACATCAGCTATTGCTTACAATTGCAAATCTAGTTATGTCGCCCCAGACGTAGTCGGGACGACATATTGTTTTTGGTCCGTTTCTTTGTTATTATGTCGCCCCAGACGTAGTCGGGACGACATATTGTTCTTTGTCCGTTTCTCTATTATTCATTATTATTATTCATTATTATTATTGTTTCTTTCTTCCACCTCTTTTTGTCCACGCAGGTTCTCAATGATGCCTGGACAGAATTCATTCATATTTGGTACAAAGTTGAATCACCTTATGAAGTTGTACCTTCAAAAATTCAAAATGGCTGCCATTTCGAAGATGGCAGCCAAGTTACGTCAACATTTGAGATTTTTCCGATTTCACTGAAAATCATAAAAATCTCAAACCTGCCTTGACAGAATTCATTCATATTTGGCAAAAAGCTGAATCACCATAAGAAGATGGCACGCAACAAAATAATTTTCAAAATCGCCGACATTTCCAAGATGGCCGCCGAGATACGTCTAAATTTTAAGTTTGACCGATTTCAACACAAATTGATTTCTAGGTATTATTGTTTCTTTCTTTCTTCCAATGATTTTTGTCCGGCTTCGTCCTCAGAGATGCCTGGTCAGATTTCATTCATACTTTGCACAAAGTTAGACCAAGTGGTGAAGTTGTGTCTGCACTGGCCAAAATTTTCAAATTGGCCGCTCTTTTCAAAATAGCGGCCATTTTACGTGACGACCTGAAAACAAGTTAAGATTCAATATCTCATAAATTGTATAGCAGAAATTGTTCATATTTTTATAAATGTCCAGTAAGATGAGAGGAAGAAATACGTAAAAATTTCAACTTTGTCGGATTTCAACGAAAATTGATTTCTAGGTAAATTTTGATGCTGCGAACAAGATGGAATCATCGGATTGGCTGTCAGGGGCGACATCAGCTATTGCAAATCTAGTTATTATTGTTTCTTTCTTCCACCTATTTTTGTCCGGCTTAGTTCTCAGAGATGCCTTGACAAAATTGATTCATATTTGGTATAAAGTTGGATCACCTTATGGAAATGTACCTCCACCAAAAAAAAATTAAAATGACTGCCATTTCCAAGATGGCTGCCAAGTTACGTCAACGTTTTAAATTTGTCCGATTTCGAAGAAAATGATTATATCTCATCCAGGCCTTGACAGAATTCATTCATATTTGGCAAAAAATTGCATCATCATAAGAATTTGGGCATGCATCAAAACAAAATTCAAAATGGCTGCCATTTCCAAGATGGCCGACAAAATACGTCAAATTTCAAAATTGTCGGATTTCAACGAAAATTTATTTTAAGGTAGATTTTGATGCTGCGAACAAGATAGAAGCATCGAATTGACTGCCAGGGGCGACATCAGTTATTGCTTGCAATTGCAACTTTAGTTATTATTATTATTCCGCTTTCTTTCTTCCAATGATTTTTGTCCGGCTTCGTTCTCAGAGATGCCTGGACAGAAATTATTCAAATTTGGTACAAAGTTGGATCACCTTATGAAGTTGTACCTCCACCAAAAAAAATTTAAAATGGCTGCAACTTTAAGATGGCTGCCAAGTTACGTCAAGGTTTTGAATTTGTCGGATTTCCATGAAAATCATAAAATCTCAAATATGCCTTGACATAATTCATTCATATTTGGCAAAAAGTTGGATCACCATAAGAAGATGTACATGCAACAAAAAATTTTTCAAATTGGCCGATATTTCGAAGATGGTCACCGAAATACATAAAAATTTCAACTTTGTCCGATTTCAACGAAATTTAATTTCTAGGTAGATTTTGATACTTCGAACAAGCTGGAATCATCGAATTGGCTGTCAGGGGCGACATTAGCTATTGCCTGCAATTGCAAATCTAGTTTTATTTTTATGTTTTGCATATTTGTTGAAATATTGATTGTTATGGAAATAATACTTTTGAAGTAACTAACTAACGAAAAACCTAAGTGACCCAAATCCGATCTATAACAATATCGAAGATGAGATATTCTATTTTTTCTAAATTTTAATGACAATTGAAAGAATATGAATTAAATCCACATGTGATAAGTCTCTAAAAACACATGGTAAAATTAAGCAATGGAACAGGACTTTTATTGTTGTTTTTCATCTCGAATTCTCGAGCTTTTCTCATTCCTCATAGCAAGTTTAAGATGGCTCCTGGCACCATTCATTATTAGATTTCAAATAACTCTACATCAATGATTCTTATTACTCATGAATGCATGATTTTGATGAACCAATGATAAACAACTGCCTTGTAAGAAAACTAACTATGTAGAAATTAAAAAGGACTAAAATGCTGTCAACTCGGGTTTTATTGATGACCATTTTGACAAATTATATAATCAAATATTTGGAAACAAATAAAGTGTCCAAAAGTGATTTCTGACATTTGATCAGATATGCGGACTCCTCTTTCTTTTTCCATATCATAACATGTAACATATTTTGTCCATGAAACCCAATTTCCATGTTATATGCTACGAGCATGTACCTTTAAAAAATTTTGTACACAATATTCAGAAATTGACATTACTCCTTCACCCTATTTTCAAGATTTACAAATTTCTATACAAATGGTGAATGAAAGGATATGGAGTAAAAGTCTATAAAAGCTTAGAAATGGAACTTTGTCGCCAGATTTAAAATTACTTGTATCTCAAAATCAAGCGCATGAACCTGTAATTTTTGCCTGTTTTTTGTCAACCTTTTATCAAGTACTCGTAATGAAATTCTCGGCACCTTCACTCAAAGGTGGCAACTACCATAAGTTTTTTTAATGAAAATGTTGGAACATGATATTGTAACTTTCTTTTGATCGGATATTCGGGTCAGCAGTGGACCGCCTCCTGGGTGATTCCCTCAGGGACTTTCAATCTACGAGTAGTGTAAACAAATAAATATATTAGTATACAGAAATAACAAAAAATTATAGCTTTGCAGATGGCAATTATGAATGCTTATGTCACTTCTGTGCAGATAAAAATCAAACATTTGTGGGTCTTAAAAGTAACATCAAAATTGGATGTGGATACAATTTTGTACAAGGAAGATTATCCTCTAAGCTATAGATTTTAACCTTCCAAAATGATGGGTTTTCGGTATATTTTTCACATTTAAAATATTAAAAAAGGTTGTTAAAAATATTAAACACATTTAATTATAAATAATGCCTTTGAGCGTTTGCCATTTCGATCTTTATTTTTGCATAACCGAGATTTGTTTCACTTGGCAGGTTGTCGGAAGAAACAGACGTTAAATGGGTAAACTTTCTTTTTTAGTATCGATATAAGTACATTATCATACCAAAAAGCGGGTTTCTTTAAATAGCATGTCTACATAAGGGGGTCTCGCAGTAAATAGCAAATGCAAAAATTACTTACTTCAGGTGGAAATTTCGTCAACTTTTGTCTTTCTTTTTAGTGCACATTAAATCAATTTTTTTAGACAACATACATAAACAGAAAATTAGAGAAACGGATGAAAAAGCAATAGAGATAGAACTGCACACGAGTGCAAATAATACAACACCAGTAATGATTGTTCTTATTGAACTTTAAATTTCAAATGATCTGTCATACACAAGAGCATCTGCTACAATTACGCGTATAGTTAAGTTTCCATTTTTATGCTTAAACATAACTTCATAAAATAAAATTGCTATTAATGGCTGGTGCATATGTTGGTCACTTTAGTTGTCAACGTTTTGCAAAAACCCTGATCACAAAGGAGGGACTCATACTTCACATGTTCTATATTAAACATTTTATATGGATATGGTGTAAAAAAAAAACATGAGACCATATCACATATGTTAACTCCAACTGCAATAATTTTAATGAGCTGTATGGCCATTTCGGAAATTAATTCCTCATCAGCAATACTAGAATACAAACATAGGAAATCCATAATTTCAAAAAATATTTAAAATTCGTAAAACCAAACGAAATCAGAATAACCAGTTATATCAAATATAGCTAAGGACAACAAAACCAGTCTCCAAAAATATATAAATGACCATTTTACAATGGACCTATACGAATTTATTTTCACCACGTGCACTCCCAGTGGAAAATGTACGTGTAAGAATGTTTATCCATATTTCAGAAGAAATATGTAAAGTTTGCTCAAACTTTTAAATCTCATGGATGATCAAGTGATTTTAGAAGATTGTTTGAATAGTTTTATACATGTTCAAGATTATGTTTTTGTGTAGGATATAAAAATGCAATAAATAACATTTTCATCTTCTTTATGTAGCAGTCCTGACCACTATACCGATTTCAACCCTAGGAGCGGAACAAATGCTGTTACATATGATGTTATAAAACAGATAACAGATATAGGTATATTATGATACAAGTCAAGTTCCCTTTTTAGCAGCAATATACTTAGCTCCACAGCCTATGTACAACTCACAGTTGATTCGTTAGTGCAATTTTTAAAAGAGCAAACGAACTCGCCAAAAAGCTGCTTAGGTAGGGATTTATATTGCTTTTGTTAATTTCATCCGTTCAGGAATTCATTAGCCGTCACCATGACATCTGTGTCAGTGTCCAAATGAAAACATACATTTTCAGCTAGATTTCAAATCTTCACGGATCTGACATTACCGGTTTTGACTCAACTTCGAATTGACAAACTGATAGTATGACGGGTGCTGCTAGCGAAGTAGTACATGCTTTCCCTTCCGCAGCACATGATGTCACTCTCGGTTTTTATGGTAGTTCACACTGTAAGTGCCTTAGTTCTGAATGTTGTGTTTTTCTTATCGTGCTTTGTTTCTGGCTCCTGTATTTTTTTCTGTATTCTCGTTTTTGCCATGCTCTGGTCTCTGATTTTTGTAACCACATCCCATCTTCCTGCAATATTCTACTGATATTGCATAACAATATTCCCATTACAATATTAAAACATTTTATGCTTGTTTTCTTTATCATTTACAAGAGTTTGTTATTTAATAGACCACTTCACGATAACTGCGGTCCTTAAATTTGCACACGCGCTCATATTTGAGGGAGTAAAAAAAAACGTCATAATATATGTGACGTCCTATGACGTAATTTTTTGTGTGAACTGTTATAATTTCCCATTTAAAATTAATGGAACGCAGTTATCGTGATAGGTTCTTGATGTTTAACAACGATGAAAACAAAGCAGAGGATATATACGGTTAATTGTAAATGTAAATTATAAAAAAGAATAATAAACAATGTGCATATATAAATAGCAGTTCAGAACAAGAACACTTTACATTGAGAAAAAATATTTCACTTACAATGTTAAATTATTTCTAAAATTCAGGGATTAATGTCAATTGTGTATGTCTGTTTTAATCATATGCAAATACTAAAATCACAGTTACTTCGGTATTTTGTTATCTATTATCACTGGGCCTATTCCACTGCTGATGTACTGTTAGTCCCCAAGGGTGTTCACCAACCCAGTAGCCAGTACTTCGGTGCTGGCCCGAAAACCGATGTTATTTCAAAACTTTCAATATCCAAATTGAAGGATATTTGTTAAAACCTAAGGAGTATCTCCTTCATGCATAACTCTGTTCTCGGATGATTTTGGCTTTCACTTTTAGATCATATTGGTAATATGTTCTCTGTCAGCATTTACACATATTTTGGTTAATGGGTTTCCAAATGTTTTGATTTTATCTGCACTGAAGAGACATAACTTGACGAAATGCGCATTAGCAGAGAATAAATTCACAGTAATTTTGGTATTTTATTATTTACTGAACACTTAGCATTTTGCAATTTAAAACATTCATTGATCTCGATTTGTTTGGTTTGCTTAAGTTGTTATCGATATCCTAGTTCAAGATAAATGACATGCGCAAACCGACGCGAAGCGGATGCCTTAAACCATGAATGAAAATTATTTGTGAGTTTGTGAGTAAATTATCAGTTGTAAAAACAAACTAGAGATTCTCGGTACGACAGCTATTCCGCACTCCCTGTTTGACACAGTAAACAGTTCTTTTTCACCCTGGAAATAATTTTTCTCAATATTTTTGAAATATATTGATAGTCGTCATTTTTACCAAAGAATTTAAGGATATATGGTTTTAGGCAGAATTCCAACATATAAGTGGTCTTTGAGACTTTCATGGAATTTGCCAAGATTGGAATCAAGTATTTTTGAAATCAAATTGATTAAACTGTTTGTCCTAAACTAAACAAAATATTTAAGTGTGTTTGCTAGGTAGAATTCCAAAAATAAGTGGTCTCTGAAACTTTCAGGAAAATCGGAATCAAATATTTTTGAAATCCATTTAGTTAAAATGTGTGTCCTAAACTGAACAGACTTGAGACTTTCAGGAAATTTACTCAACTTGCAATCGCATTTTAGAATTCTAGTCATTCAAAATCTCATTTGATCTCAGTAACTTCGGTATTTAGTCATTAGCTACAGAAGAATTGCTTAAATACATAATTATATGCTCAAATTAAAAAAAAATGTGAGTCTTTGACATTTTCAGGAAATTTACCAAAGTTGGAACCGGAATCATAATTTCGAAAGCATATTGCAAATATACAGACTATATGCAACAATTTTATCCCTAAATCCAAAAATGTAGGATTTGTTTGTGTCACATGCCACATGTGTCAAAATTCATGGTTTTGGGCCTTTGTAAAAATCAACATCTTTGGGCCTCTTATTTGAACTAACCTAAAAATAAAAAATCCGAAAGCTTATTACGCATCTACAGACTATATGCAACAATTCTACAACAAAATTAAATCCATTAATCTATAAAAGTAGGAGAAATTTGTTTCATATGCCACATGTGAAAAAAATTGACATCTAGGGCCTCTTGTTTGCAATATCAAAATCCGAAAGCTTATTGTGCATTTACAGACTATATGCAACAATTCTACAACAAAATTAAATCCCTAATCCCAAAATGTAGGAGGAGTTTGAGTCACAAGAAAAGTGTGACAGACGGACGGACAGACAGACAGACATACAGACGGAGTGTATAACAATATCCCCGAACTTTCTTTGAAAGTACGGGGATAAAAAGTATTTTATTTTTTTATAATTCCAATTGTTTTTGTTACGCTCACTTTCATTGGTAAACATAAGTCATTTCTCGATAAGCTCTTCTTGTCGATTAGTACACTCAGAAATAAAATAGTGCAAAACACGAGGACGTCAAATTCAGACACAACTTTGTTTTAAGTGCAAAGAATTGGAATTATAAGAAATAAAAGTAAATTTTTAGCTCACCTGACAAAAAGGGTCAGTGTGAACTATTCTCATCACTTGGCGTCCGGCGTCCGTTAACTTTTCACATTTTCATCTTCTCTTCTGAAACCGCCGAAGCAAATTCAACCAAACTCTAAAGGAATGATGAACTAAAGATCCTTAACAAGGATTGCTCATTTCGTTTCGATCCGAATCAAAAAATGGCCGCCAGCACGGAACATATTTTCAGATGGGACCGTATGGGAAAATGACATTTTCATCTTCTCCTCTGATACCACTGAAGCAAATTCAACCAAACTTTACATAAATAATGTACTGAAGGGCCTTAACAAAGATTGCTAATTTCGTTCTGATCTGATAAAAACATGGCCACTAGCACCGAACATAGTTTAACATTGGACCCTATGGGAAAATTACATTTTCATCGTTTCCTCTGAAACCATTGAAGCAAATTCAACCAAACATTACAGGAATGATATATGGAAGGTTCTTTAATACAAAGATTGCTCATTTCGTTCCGATCCAATTAAATTCATAGCAGCCAGGGCCGACCTTAGGTTTAAAATTGGACCCTATAGGAAAAATTAAATTTTCATCTTCAACAAACTTTACAGGAATAATGTACTTAAGGTCTTTTACAGAAATTGCTCATTTGGTTCCAAACCGATCAAAACATGGCCGCCAGGACCGAACTTAGGTTAAACATTGGACCGTATGGGAAAAATCACATTTTCATCTTCTCCNATAGAGTTTGAAATAAATTGCCAGCAACCCATATAAAAACTGAAAAGACAACCTAAACCGGGAAGGAAAATTTCGGATTTTAATTCTTGAAAAAATTAAATGTCAAGATTTCAGCAAAAAAGTAATAATTACAGAACTTCTGGAATACCCAGGAACCTGCCTTAACAGCATTCCATGCTTTGATTGATATTGCTCTTAGTGCAAACAAGAGGCCCTAGATGTCAATTTTTTCACATGTGGCATGTGAAACAAACTTCTCCTACATTTATAGATTAATGGATTTAATTTTGTTGTAGAATTTTTGCATATAGTCTGTAGATGCGTAATAAGCTTTCGGATTTTTTATTTTTAGGTGAGACTATATGCAACAATTCTACAACAAAATTAAATCCCTAAATCCCAAGATGTAGGAGGAGTTTGAGTCACAAGAAAAGTGTCACAGACGGACGGACGGACAGACAGACGGAGTGTATAACAATATCCCCGAACTTTCTTTGAAAGTACGGGGATTAAAAAGTATTTTATTCTTTTATAATTCCAATTGTTTTTGTTACGCTCACTTTCGAAATGCGCATATGCAGAATTTAAATTTACTGTAACTTTGGTATTTAGTTATTGGTAAACATAAGTCATTTCTCGATAAGCTCTTCTTGTCGATTAGTACACTCAGAAATAAAATAGTGCAAAACATGAGGACGTCAAATTCAGACACAACTTTGTTTTAGGTGCAAAGAATTAGAATTATAAGAAATAAAAGTAAATTTTTAGCTCACCTGACCAAAAGGGTCAGTGTGAACTATTCTCATCACTTGGCGTCCGGCGTCCGTCCGTTAACTTTTCACATTTTCATCTTTTCTTCTGAAACCGCTGAAGCAAATTCAACAAAACTCTAGAGGAATAATGAACTAAAGATACTTAACAACAATTGCTCATTTCATTCGATCCGAATCAAAACATGGCCGCCAGCACGGAACATATTTTCAGATGGGACCCTGTGGGAAAATGACATTTTCATCTTCTCCTCTGATACCACTGAAGCAAATTCAACCAAACTTTACAGGAATAATGTACTGAAGGTCCTTCACAAAGATTGCTAATTTCGTTCTGATCTGATAAAAACATGGCAACTAGCACCGAACATAGTTAAACATTGGACCCTATGGGAAAATTACATTTTCATCGTTTCCTCTGAAACCACTGAAGCAAATTCAACCAAACATTACAGGAATGATGTATGGAAGGTTCTTTAATACAAAGATTGCTCATTTCGTTCCGATCCAATTAAAATCATGGCAGCCAGGGCCGACCTTAGGTTTAAAATTGGACACCATAGGAAAAATTAAAATTTTCATCCTCAACAAACTTTACAGAAATAATGTACTTAAGGTCCTTTACAGAAATTGCTCATTTGGTTCCAAACCGATCAAAACATGGCCGCCAGGACCGAACTTAGGTTAAACATTGGACCGTATGGGAAAAATCACATTTTCATCTTCTCCTCTGAAACCACTGAAGCAAATTCAACCAGACTTTATAGGAATGATGTACTAAAGGTCCTTTACAAAGACTCCTCATTTAGTTCCGATCGAAAAAAAACCATTACCGCCAGCACAGAACATTGTTTAACATTGGACTCTATGGAATAATCACATTTTCATATTCTCATCTAAAACCACTGAAAGAAATTCAACCAAACTTTACAGGGATGAAGTAAGGAAGGACTCTACGACCGAACTTAGGTTTAACATTGGACTCTATAGGAAAAATCAGATTTTATCTTCTCCTCTGAAACCGCTCTGTCAAATTTTACTAAACTTTACAGGAATGATGTACTAAATGTCCTTAACAAAGATTGTTCATTTGGTTCCGTTTGGATAAAAAATCATGGCCCAAGGGCCGAACTTAGGTTAAACACTGGGCCGTATGGGAAAATTCTCATTTTCATCTTCTCCTCTGAAACTGCTGAAGCAAATTCAACCAATTTTATAGGAATGATGTACTAAAGATCCTTTACAAAGACTGCTAATTTAATTGCCATCCGAACGACAAACATGGCTGCCAGCATGGAGCATTGTTTAACATTGAACCCTATAGGAAAATCACATTTTTTCATCTTTTCCTCTGAAACTTCAGAAGCAAATTCACCTAAACTTTACAGAGATGCAGTACGGAAGGTGATTTACAAAAATTGCTCATTTCATTCCAATCCGACAAAAAACATGGCAGTAACATAGTTTAACATTGGAGCCAATGAGACAATTATCCTTTTCATCATCTTCTCTGAAACTATTCAGGCAAATTTAACTAAAATGTATTGGAATGATGTATAGAAGGTCTTTCGCAAAGATAAATAATTCAATAGGTTCAAACAAAAAACATCGGTGCCAATAGAGAACATAGGTAGACCATTAGACCCCAGTGTTAAAAATCATCATTTTTGGTCATGCATGGCATAGAAGCATTTTGTCAGGTAAGCGATACAGGATCAGTCTCTGAGCCACTAATTAAGTTTTTAAGTGAGTAGACCGCGTTTACACACCAATTAACTCCACCAAAATTACTTTTATTCCTATTTTCAAAGCTTATTGAATTATGTTTCTATCGAGAGAGAGCTTTATATCTGAAAACTTTATATAACATTTTCAGTCTAGTACCTATTTACTGAGAAACAAATAACATAAAGCTTTAAGCAAAGGATGACAGTGATTTTAGGAACAGCCAATTAAGGTCTTTTAATCCAGTGCTGCTAGTTATAGTATAGTTATAATGGTCACTTCTAGAAATATACCGTAACCGTATATTTAAAAAAAATCTACGCCCTAAGAGGTTTTGTAAAGAAAAACAAAAACAAAAAACTAATTTATTCTCTCTGTACTAAACGCACTAAAGTTTTCCAGACAATTATTTATTAAAAGTGGTTTTGCCAGAAATATAATATTTACCAATCACTTTTGAACAGACACAAAAAGAACAAATACAAGTGATAGTGACAAGGGGTATGTATGCTTAGTTTAAACTTATAATGTGTTCTTGGATGATTTTAAAGTTAAACCAATAACTTCAAAAGTTTCAGAGATTTTGAAATATTATGCACAAAACTTTATCTAACAATTATCAATTTTGCTGTTAATTGTGTAAAAATTGCCTCCTTATGTGACAAAATTTATAAAAGTGAATATATTGTCATTTTTGAGATATTATTTGATACCAACGGGTTCCATTAGTGGAGCAGGACATGCTTATTCTTCCGGAGCACCTGATGTCACTCCCGATTTTCATGGGAGCTTTCAATATAAGTGCCTTAGCCCTGAATGTGTTTTGTTTTAACTCAATTGGCTATGCCAGGGTGAGCTTTTGCCATCACTTGGCGTACGTCGTCCGTCCGTCCGTCGTGAACTTTTCATTCAAAGATCTCCTCCTCTTAAACCATAAAGGTAATTGGAACCAAATAAGTCACAATAGTCCTTGGATGATCACCTTTTAAAGTTGTGTCCGACAGGTCCGTCCCTCGTTCAAGATTGCCGCCAGAGGGAAACACGGATTTAACATTTGACCATATGGGAAAAGACATTCAAAGATCTTCTTTTCAGAAACTACTAGTCCAATTAGAACCAAACTTAGTCACTATGGTCCTTAAATGGTTCCTTCTAAAAATATCCGTACCTCATCCAAGATGGTCGCCAGCGGGAAACATATTTTTAACATTGTACTCTATTCAAAGATCTTCTCCTCAGAAACTACTAGTCCAATTAGAACCAAACTTAGTCACAGTGGTCCTTAGATGGCCCCTTGCATAGAAAGTATCTGACAGGCGTGTACCTCATCCAAGAGGGCCGCCAGTTTGGGAACATAATTTTAACACTGGACCCTATGAAAAAGACATTCAAAAATCTCCTCAGAAACTACTAGTCTAATTAGAACTAATCTAAGACACAGTGGTCCTTTGCAAAAAAAGTATCTGACAGGCGTGTACCTCATCCAAGAAGGCCACCAGCGGGGAACATATTTTTAACATTGGACCCTATGAAATATACATTCAAAGATCTTCTTATGAGAAACAACTGGTCCAAAAAGAATCAAACTTAGTCACAATGGTCCTTAGATGGTCCCATCCAAAAAGGTGTCCGGCAGGTCCGTACCTCATCCAGAATGGTTGCCAATAGGGAACTTATTTTTAAGATTTTAAGGGGAACCCCATTAATATAAGAAAGATAACAGGAAACACCTACAATGGCCGTGCACCACAATCATCCATGTCTAAATTTTTATTCGAATTGTGGTCTGATGTGGGTTCCAATGAATGGTAAAGCTTTCAGTTGCAATGGAAACCAAACAAGAAAACTGAAATTTTAGAAAAAATGTATTCTGCTTAATTTCATGTTTTGTTTTCATAAATATGTAAACACAAGTCATTAAGGAGAAACCCTGCCGGAATATTTTTTTTAAGTTCGGCAATAATTATTACCTGGATTATAAGGGAAACCCTTGCCCGAATTATTTTTGAAAGGTGGTCTGAAATGACACATTTAAACACATTTAAGGATCCTTCCTGAAACCACTTGTCCAATTAGAACACAGTTGAACTTTATTGTACCTTCCAATAAAGGTATACGGAAGGACCACGCATCATCCAATATGGCTGCCAGCATCAAGATAGTTTATATTGGATGCCATTTAACATTTTAAAAGAATTAGGTCTCTAAAACCACTAACCCAATTGGAGCTAAACTTGATCACGAGTCCTTCGGTGGCCCCCTTCAAATTTGCGTTTGCCATGTCTCCATCCAATCCAAGGTGGCCTCCAGCAGGGAACACAGTTTAACATTGGACCCTATAGGAAATGCCTTTTATCTATAACAGCCAAAGTCCAGGTGAGTAATACAGGCTTTTGAGAGCCTCTTGTTTTATTTCCCTGCCTCCTGGTTGTCTCGTGTCTTTGTTTTTCTCTGTTGGCGTCTTTGCCATGTCTCAGGACTTGGATTTTTGTAATATTCACAATCCTTTAGCCTAATTTGGCTTAACATTTAGATCATATTGGTTATTTGTTCTCTATCAGTTTTTAAACATCTTTGAGTTTATGGACTTCAAAACGTTTAGATTTTATATGCACTGAAGAGACATAAGTTGTCGAAACGCGCATAAGCAGAATTTAATTTTACATGCTGTAACTTCGGTATTTAGTTATTTGTTACCACTGGGTCGATGCCACTGCTGGTGGACTGTTAGTCCCCGAGGGTATTCACCAGCCCAGTAGTCAGTACTTCGTGCTGACCCGAAAGCCGATTGCATTTGGAACCATTACAATATCTAAATTTTGGTAAATATTGACTAAAACTAAGGAGTATCTCCCTCATGCAAAGCTCTGTCCATAGCTTATTTTGGCTTTACATTTAGATCATATTGGTTATTTGTTTTCTATCAGTTTTTAAACATCTTTGAGTTTATGGACTTCCAAACGTTTACATTTTATCTGCACTGAAGAGACATAAGTTGTCGAAATGCGCATATGCAGAATTTAATTTTACATGCAGTAACTTCGGTATTTAGTTATTTGGTATTCTAATATGAGAACAATGGAAACACTGACGACCGGCCATATGAAAATCTCCAATAACATTATGAGCGACGTCACAACAGTCTTTACGCTGCGACGGACGACGTCGTAATATGTTTTGTGCACAAAAATGTCAGCAAATCTTATGTAATGGCTGTCCTTACCTTGTTCACTATAGGTCCGTCCAGATCATTAAATATCATATTAGAATCGAAAGAATTCATGTTCGCCGGTGGTTTGTAGTCGATTTACTTATGGGTGTCCATTATTTTCGTTTATTTGACCCCTCGCTGCGCTGCGCTACGCTCTGGGTAAAATATTAACGAAAATATTGGCCACCCATATGTAAATCTCCAACAAACCACCGGCGCCCATGAATTATTTCTTAATTATATTGACGTTGTTAGATTGGTTTATGCAAAATATAGATAAATAAATAATATAATTAGATTAAAAAGAGATGAGATAATATTGTTTTATTGACTTTAATTAGAATTGAGAACCGAAGATGTTAAGACTACATCAATACTGTTTTGTGTCATTTGTAATTAGCTGTCATATCCAATAGAAAATTAAATGAAAACATTTACAATTTCATACTACCTTAAAGAACTACTTAGACGTTGTATCGCCGTATGTAACTGCATATATAACAACTAATAATCTATGATACGACACCCTACCTATTCGAAGACTTTCCGAATAGATGGTTATTACTAATCAGAAAACTAGCCGAACAGATGATTATTACTAATCAGAAAACTAGCCGTACAGATGATTATTACTAATCGGAAGACTAGCCGAACAGATGATTATTTCTAATCAGAAGACTAGCCGAACAGATGATTATTACTAATCAGAAGACTAGCCAAACAGATAATTATTACTGATCAGAAGACTAGCCGTACAGATGATTATTACTAATCAGAAGACTAGCCGAACAGATGATTATTAGTAATCAGAAGACTAGCCGAACAGATGATTATTACTAATCAGAGGACTAGCCGAACAGATAATTATTTCTAATCAGAAGACTAGCCGAACAGATGATTATTACTAATCAGAAGACTAGCCGAACAGATGATTATTACTAATCAGAAAACTAGCCGTACAGATGATTATTACTAATCAGATGACTAGCCGAACAGATGATTATTTCTAATCAGAAGACTAGCCGAATAGATGATTATTACTAATCAGAAGACTAGCCGAACTGATAATTGTTTCTTATCAGAAGACTAGCCGAACAGATAATTATCACTAACCAGAAAACTAATCTTTCTAGGCTACAATTGATTGCACTTAAAACCGACGCTCCAAAATGGTGCATGGGCACAAATACGAGTTTGTCGATTAGTATAATTTAACGGTTTCATAAATTGTACCTGACGTTTATAAATAAGACTTTAGTTTTGAGTCGTCTTTCCAGAACCATCGGTCTTTATTGTTCCTGGCTACTAGTTTGGCTTTGGACGTAACATTTTTCACAATACGGGTGAAATATGCAATAGCAGAAAACACTTATCCTGTTGATGCTGATGTTACTACTTATCAAATCCAAGTGAACAATTCGGTATGACGTGTCTGTGTCCCAAATGAAAACGGACATATTCAGCTAGATTTCACATTTTCATGGATTTGACTCAACCCTGGATTGACTCACTGATAGTGTGACCGGTGCCGCTAGCGGAGCAGGACATGCTTACCCTTCCGGAGCACCTGATGTCACTTCCGGTTTTCATGGGAGTTCACAATATGAGTGCCTTAGTTTTTAATGTCGTCTTTTTATTTCCGTGCTTTTAGCTGTCTCACGTCCTTGTTTTGTCTGTTTTTCTCTGATGCCGTTTTTGCCATGTCTTCGGATTTCGATTTTTGTAGTCTTCGCTTCCCTTGTTCCTTGGGTATTCTACTGCCGTTGTTTCGGTACAATTTTTGAGTTAGATCTTGAAAAAGATTATGAAAATCGGTGTGATACGCTTCTGTCGTGTATCATAAGCTTTACATAAAGAATGTACTACACTTTGGCAATATGTTAAGGTGGCTCACTTATCACATTTTTTAAAACTTCGTCAGATTTTGGTGTACGTCGATGTGTGCTCTCTATATATTTCAGTTATGGTGTATTAATCCTTGAAAGAATTTCTAATACGGATGTACTATCCACCTTTCAAAATTTGGCATTTTATATTTTATACGTTATTTCATACACTATTTTGCGAAAGGATATGAGGTAAATGAACATGAGGTCATAACACATATGTTAACTCCAACTGCAATAATTTTAATGAGCTGTATGGCCAAGTCCGTTGTGTTCTGAAAAGATTTATCTCATTGTTGTTAAGCTAAAAAATTATAATATTTTGTTAAATATAATATTGATCCTAAAGATGTATTTTTTGTTTCAGGGTGTATATTAATGAGGAATGTCGACCACAAAGTGCAACAAATTCTCAGAAGACCCCGACAAGTAAATACTAAATGTTTATAATTTTATAATAACCAAAATATTGTGATAAATGTACATTCAATATCAATATGGACCGATACCCTCTGTATCAAGTTACTTTTATTGGTTTTTATAGATCTTTGCAACCCCCATATAGTGTCCGTCATTGTCTCGTTTCTGTCAATTTTATGGTAAAAAATCCATTACGTTGTTTTGCAATACAATTCAAGTTATAACACATATTTGACCATTAAAACCACTGAATCGTAGATAGTAAAAAGTGGCTTATACAAAATCCTGAATTAACAGAAAACCTGACAACACGAATGAAATTCTGAGAATCTTGCATCAGTTTCTAGTATATTTGGACAGTGTAAATCGGACATAATATCAGCAGAATAAAATCGGCAATGCCAGGAATGAGTTAAAATGTGCATCATTTTTTATTCATTGCTCTGTTTGCGTATACATTTCAAACATTTTTTGGAAATAAGAAAGAAATTAATTAATACAAAATAAACTTATTGTTGCACTTACAATAAACTCTGTTTCACTTCCCTTAGATAATGGATTTTCCATTCTCCTGACTACACTGCTGTATATTTCGGTTCAGCATTTTGCATTTCTGTGTAAAAATACTGTACACTTCTAAATTCGATAATTGCTTATCAACAATTCATATACTTTTGAGGAAAAACATTTTTTTTTCAAAATCTCTATTATGTTTGAATGGAAATATTCACCGCGCGCGATTTTCACCGAGAATGGACTAATCAGACATGGGTTGTGTCACCTTTTACCTGTCGACAGATGATCCAGTATTAACCAAATGCAGATTGCCTATCGATTAAATTTACCTGACTGTTCGCCCTCAAAATAGAAAAAAATCCACCACTTAGAATTTTTAACCTCTCTTACAAACAACAAGGAAAATTCACATGTACATATTTACAAGTCTTTGATCGTAACAATATCATTTTTCTGTTATGTATGGTCATTCTTGATCTACATGCAAAACTTTAGAGCAATTAATGTTCAAATAAAGCAGAAATTGTAAAATGTCCATTATCTAAGGAAAGTGAAACAGACTTTGAGGCATTTATTTAATCCTGCCCACAGTGCACAATGGACAAACTATCATAAATTTTGGTGATTTCTTTTTATTGATGTTAATGTTACTTGCTACCTTTTACATTTAAAAGACTATGAAGATTCTTGTGAGGAATGGCACGAAGTTCAACGTCTAAAAACCATCCAAATGCACTATATATTAATATCTTTGCATTTTTGAGCTAATGTTCCTGAAAACACGGTTGTTCTGTTTCAGATTCACAAATGGGAAAAGTAGAAGAGTATGAATACGTTAAAATTTAACCAAATCAGCAAACAGGGCAGAAGTTTGTACAACAACTAAGTTCAAACAAAAAAAATATGTAGAATAAATAGTGTGTTTCTTATCCAAAGTCATATACAAATATCAAGTCTGGCATTCTATAGAGTTAATTATACCCCCGCAACGAAGTTGGGGGGTATACTGGAATCACCATGTCCGTCCGTCTGTCCGTCCGTCCGTCTGTCCGTCCGTAGACATTTTTTGTCCGAAGCTTATCTCGGGAACCTTTCTGAATTTACTNACAAATATCAAGTCTGGCATTCTATAGAGTTAATTATGCTAAGAGTGTTTGCTGACAAGCCAAAAGTATTATATAACAACAAGTATTTTTATATCTGATATATTCTTTCTCTGTCCCAATTTTCAAAAAGACGATATATCAGTCCTTTCATACCTGCTGGGAATATTAAGAAATATAACCAAATAGATGAGGAAATACATTTCCTTATCTTGCGTATCATTTAATAGAGTGCATAAAATACAACCATTAGTGTTTTAGTGTTGATGCATTCATTGTTTTTTATTATAAGATATAGTGGACACTTTATGAAAGGGAATCAAGCAGGAACATGCCTTTTCTGATTTTCGATACAAATCTCATTAAATCGTCTCTTACATTATGTGATTGATGTAATAATACTTGTAGTTATGTTCATTACAAATACTTTCTATTCTTGGTAAATATAACATTTCATGGCATACATTGATCAATATTGTACCCTCTTGTATAGTATGTGTAAGGACAATAGTAATTATGTTGACTTTCAATTTACACACCCTTTAAATGTTAAATGTTTTAAAGAAAACGTATTGACATAACAGCTAAGGGAACAAATATTCAGCAACTGGTTTCGTAATTCGCTTCGTTACTAGTGTGGCACACAAATGAGAAGGATCAAAATCACAGAAGGAAAGAAGTGATAGGACAGTGTACTCATTTTGAAGTTACTATTGTTTGAAATTTTGACAGGAAACCGAACCTCTATACATTTAAACTGACTTTTGAATCGAAAACTCGTAGTATTGATTCACAAAAAAGGGATATTAAATATTTCAATTCTGCAAAAAATTTTCTAGTCAAGTATTTAAATGTAAATGGGAATTACATAGTTTTAGATATTAATATACAAGATTATAGGTTAACATTAGTGGCAATATATGGTCCCAATGGTGATAACCCTGATTTTTTTCAAATAAATTGAAGACAAAGTTACACTGTTGGGCAACACTTCCATCATAATGGTGGGTGATTGGAATGATGTTCAAGAGTATGATATGGATACTATTGGTTATTCAAATAAAAATAATCCAAAATCTCAACTTAGAATAAAGGATATGGAAAACAATCTTGATATAGTTGACATTTAGAGAATGAAACATCCTAATGTAAAACGATATACATGGAGGGGGCCAAACCGAAAACAGAGTAGATTAGATTACTTTTTAGTCTCATCGGATATTGAGTCATCTGTATTGGCAACAGATATAGGAGTCAGCTATAGAACAGACCACTCACCGGTTAGTCTTAAACTACAGTTTTTAGATTTAAGCAGAGGTCCAGGAACTTGGAAATTTAATAATAGCTTACATCATGATGTCGAATTTGTACATAAAATAAAAGAAGTCATAAAAAATGTGATTGTTGAATATGAAGTGGATCCAAACATTGATTTTGATAACCCAGAAAAAGTTTTCTCTGTTGACAGCCATCTACTATGGGAGACTATGAAAATGAAAATAAGGGGGGCATCTATATCATATAGTTCATGGCTTAAAAAAGAAACGGATAAACAGGAAAAGGAATTATTTGCCAAATTAGCTTTATTGAATAATAATCTTTCTGAGAATATATGTAGTGGAGCCAATATAGATAATTTAATAGAAGATATAGATAAAGTAGAAAAGGAAATAAGAATTATAAGAGATAAAAAGATAAGTGGTATAATTACAAGGGCAAAAGCAAAATGGCAAGCAGAAGGGGAGAGAAGTATCCGTTATTTCTGTAACTTAGAAAAAAAAATTATACTGAAAAGGTGATTTCAAAACTATTTGTTAGAAATGAGGAAGTAATTACAGATCCTAAATTAATTATGTTAGAACAAAAGGAATTTTATAAAAAAACTGTATACTAGTTCAAATCCAAAATTAGAAAATATTCATAAATCACTATTTTTGAATAATGAAAATCCTTATATTATAAAACCATCAGAGGAAGAAATACTATCCTGTGAAGGAAATATAACCTTACAGGAATGTCATAGTGCTTTGAAGAATATGAAGAACTTCAAGTCTCCCGGTATAGATGGCTTCACAGCAGAATTCTAAAGTTTTTTTGGAATGATATAAAATATATTCTGCTAAATAGTCTAAATGAAAGTTTAGAAAAAGGAAAGTTTTCTATAAGTCAACGCCAAGGTATGATTACATGCTTACCTAAAGAAGGAAGAAAATAAAAATTATATGAAAAATTGGCGTCCAATCACACTCCTTGTATAGCCAGCAGATTAAAACCGGTTTTACAGAATATTATAAGTGAAACTCAAAAAGGTTTTTTGAAAGGAAGGTATATTGGAGAATGTATAAGATTTATTATGGATTTAATAGAAAAATTGGAAGATGAAGAGGTTCCTGGACTCCTGGTTTTGATAGATTTTGAAAAAGCTTTTGATATGGTTGAGTGGTCATTTATTGAAAAAACTTTAGAATTTTATAGTTTTGGTCCTTCATTATGTAAGTGGGTAAAAGGTTTATACTTTGATATAACAAGTACAGTGGTGAATAATGGACACTTGTCATCCTTCTTCTCCCTTGAGAGGGGGGTAAGGCAGGGAAATCCATTATCCCCATATCTATTTATTTTAGTTCTTTAGTTACTGAGTGCAGCACTCAAGAATGACCCAAATATAGGTGGTGTTAAGATAAATGATTCAGAATATCTATTAAGCCAATATGCAGATGACTCTTCCCTTACCTTGGATGATGATCCAAAATCACTTGAAAGTGCGTTATTTATCTTTGAAAAATTCTCTGAATGTGCTGGACTAAGAGTAAACTTGGAGAAAACAGAGGCAATATGGATTGGCTCAAAGATTGGTTCAGAAGAATCCTTTTTACCCGATAAAAATTTAGTTTGGAACACATCGGGTAAATTTAAATTATTGGGTATTAATTTTAATTTGTTTGATAAAGATAAAACATTGTGTAACTTTTCAGAAAAAATTTCGAAATTGCGAAATCTGTTAAATTTGTGGGCTTATAGGGATTTAACGTACATCGGTAAGGTTACTGTGATAAAAACTTTAGCCTTGCCTCTGTTGGTTCAATGTTTGACAGTTCTGCCAAACCCTGCAGGCCCAGTTTTTCAAGAAATACAAGATATTTTCTATAAATTTATTTGGGATGGAAAACCTGATAAAGTTAAAAGATCAGTGATGGTTAATGATTTAGAGGATGGGGGTTTGAGGGTACCTCATATCCGGTCTTTCTGTTATGCACTGAAAATGACATGGTTGACGAAACTGCTTGATCCCCTAAACCATTCTCCTTGGAAAATATTACTGTTAAGTACTCTAGAAGAATTTGGTGGTGATAAAGTTTTGACACT
>MJUU01004935.1:0-27185 GCA_002080025.1 Modiolus philippinarum | reverse complement strand
ATTTTAATCGCTTCTTCCTCTGTGTATTTTTTTCTCCGATTCGGAGTCATTTTTCACAAAGTAGGCTTGTTCTCTACCTACAACAATGTACCTATATCTTCGTTCACCGTTCTTACGTGAGAAACATCTATGAATTAAGCCTTTCAGCCGAGATTTGAGTTGTTCATGGGGAATAGTGGTGTAAAGTGTGGAGAAGTCGAAAGTTTTAATGCTGTTACAGTGTGATAATGATCTGGAGTTTAAGATGTCTAGAAGATCTTTGGAGTTTTTCAAAATCCTCATTTACACCGCTTCTTGAAAAGCATGTATCACAGTATTTTTGAAGGCCCTCTTTAACAGCTATCAAGATGGAGGTTAGCAATTTAGATATAGGTTTTGTAGAGCATTTGGCAGATCCAGCGATGTATCGTTCTGTGTATGGGCATTTATGTAACTTAGGTACCCAGTACAAAGAGGGAAATCTGTGTCTTCATCCTTGGTGGAAATCCCGAAGGAAAGCAAAACAGATTTATGGTTCTGTAATATTTCCTCTTTTGACAGAGTAGTAGCTGCGTAAGTTGGATTGCCATTGGAATTATCAATTCCTAGTTCTTTCTTTAAACAATTTATATAATGATTTTTGCAAATAAAAATGATATTAATTGGGGCCTTATCGGCAGGAACGACGACATATTTGTCATGAATAGAGGACAAGTAATGGCCACATCAGCATTTTTGAAAATTGATGATGCTTTAGTTCTCATTGACCCTCGTAGCTGATTGATTCGTTTAAGAATCATCGACCTCACAGCCCTAATCCACTCCGAAAGGGAATCAAGGTCTTCATCTTGTTCACGCTTAATCCATTTTCTGGCGTAGTCCTCTACAGCATCCATAAGAAGTTTGAAATTTTGTTCCCAGTTGATGGAACGTGGTTCACGGAATTTAGGCCCTTTTGCAAGGACATCACGGAGAGACTTGTATGACACTCAAATCTCCCGTTATGACGTGACCACAGGGACTATATCTGAATGGTGAATCAGATCATGAACAATCGGGTGTTTTAGACTTGAGGTCGTCGGTTGTAAGGTTTTGCAATACACGTTTATGGTTGAAAATTTTAGACGCGATTGGTGAATTATAGGTGTAAGAAATGATCGGGACTGATGTGTGTTTGAAATATGGGGGGATATTGTTTTTTAATTTTTTGTGATGCAAGATATTGGCTAGGTTAATTGCATCCAAACCCTTATTAGCGAATTTGATGGGTAGAAATGAACGGCGTTTTTCTACATTGGCGCGTTCTTTAACAGGTTTGAATAACCTTTGTTGACCAATATCAAGTATAACAGCATCTAACTTGTATAAAGATGAGGATTGATCAATGCAGGTATTTTCTAAAGACGTTTTATACAGAGAATTCAATTTAGTAGGTGGTAAAGAATAAAGTTTTGTACGAATGTAATGCAATCCTAAAGGTTTACTAACGAAAGGAAGTAGGCCTTGTATATAGTTACATCATGAAATGTTGGTGATGTATAATGGCGATGCCCATGGCTTCGTTTTTGTCTAGGATTGTTATCAAAAATGCCCATCACATTTATATCATTGCATTTCGGGCTGGATAGATTGCTTTTGCTGGCAATTTTGTCGTTACAACCATACGGTATTGCCGTTCCTAATATGCGTATCCAGTATTCTTCTTTTTGTCTATGAAGATGTGTACTAAGGTTAGGATTGTTCGTAGGATGGTAAATTCTTTCTAGAATACGTACTTTCATCGAGAGAATGGAATGATCGGGTTGATTGAAATTTTGGTAAATGGTTGGAAATTTTATCGTGTTGATTCCCGATCTATTTCCGTTCATTCAGTCTTCTTTTAGTTTCTCTGACATAAATAAGGCCACATAAATTACATTCTATACCGTAGACAAGAGTTTTAGAAGCACAATTAAGATCGTCATAGCTTCTAGTATGATACGTCTTATTTGTCGAACTACTAGTAAAGAACGTATCTGTTATCAAAATTGCACATGTTTTACAGTTTTTAAATCTTACATTTTGAGATAGTACAATGTTGTTCATCATCATTATATTTTAAGATGTCATGTAATTGAACGGAGCATGGATGAACTTTTGGCTCGAATTCAGAATTTTTATACTGGAAACGTGGGTCTTTTGATGCTACGTATGAAATGGTATTTTTTACTTTGTTTGGTTGGAAACCTGCCTTACAAGATGATACCGTGTCCATAATATCATCAGGTTGGGGCCTTTTTATACTGGGCGACTACTTGCATACCTAGTTTGAAGACCTTGTATTATTTCGTTCATAAGTTATCAGTCGGAAACCTTCGCCACTTCGTGTGGCGGGTATAAAAATAAAACAAATCATCGTTAAAACGTCATTCAGTGCATTACTTTCCTTTTACGGACATCATAATGCATGGAGCACGCGTCCCGAGTCTGGGGTTATTTCGGATTTAAGCATTTATGACGTGTTTTTGTTCATATTTTGTCTGTCAAATACCTTCAATATCTTTGTTAATTTGTATTTTAAGTTTTCACTTTGTCTGTCTGTCCGTCAACATTTTTTTCCGTCATAAATTCCTTGGCTTCTACTTGAGGGAATAATTTGAAATTTTGTCTGATAATTGGAAATGATAAATTGTATTGTGAGAGCAATTTTCAAGTTTGTCAGACATCCACTTCCTTTTTACCGATACTTTGAATTTTCCTATAAACCAATTTTTTCGTCAAAAATTTCTTGGCTTCTACTGGAGGGAATTTTTTGAAATTTGGACTGAAGCTTGGAAATGATGAATGGTTTTGTATAAGCAATTTTAAAGTTTGTCGGACATCCTCTTCCTGTTTTCCGATACTTTGAGTTTTTACTATAAACCCAATTTTCTGTCAAAGATTTCTTGTCTTTTACTAGAAGGAATGATTTGAAATTTGGTCTGATGCTTGGAAATGATGAGTTGTATTGTGTAAGCAATTTTCAAGTTTGTCGGGCACCCACTTACTGTTTTCCGATACTTTGACTTTATACTGTAAACCAAATTTCCGTCACAGATTTCTTGGCTTCTACTGGAGAGAATGATTTGAAATTTTGTCAGAAGCTCGGAAATGATAAGTTGTATTGTGTAAAGGGTTTTCATGTTTGTCAAATGTCTACTTCCTGTTTGCTGATACTTTTACTTTTCACTGTAAACCAAATTTTCGTCATAAGATTTTTTACTTGCTTTGATATTAAGTCTGAAGCTAAGAAATGATATGGTTTGGTCAAACTTCAAGAAATCACTGTATCCAGCAAATTACTGTATCAACATATTTGTGAGTCAAACAGAATTTGAAACCACACTTACCTCAATTTTACTTTTGCCCAGAGTTTCAGGATCAAAATTGCGGGGTCCTTCCGACAACGCCAGTTTCGACATGCTCTAGTAATTATATGCTTTTCGACTCCTATATATTCTTTGCTTTGTATATTGTTATGATAAAATATTGGTGGGAATAAATGCGTGTAGCCTGTCTTACACCCCCTCCCACGTGTAAGACAGGAACATCTGTTACACCGCGAAAACAATTGATTCCCCTGTCAGAGTTTTCATGTATCTTGGGAATGAGAAAGAAATAAAAAACACTTTTTGATATTACCAATGGCCATCATCCACTTCTAAGATTTACACACCAATGCACACAAACGTCAATGAATTTTCTTGATGTTAATGTTTATCAGGAAAAGATTTGACATTATATTTGTTCTTGATTTGAAGACATTCTTCAAGCCAACAAACTCATTATTGCATCTCCTTCGAGACATCTGTCATAGTCGACGTGTTTCTACTGGATTCATCAAGGTAGGGGCAGTTAGATATATTCGTAACACCAATGACAAAAGTCAGATACCAAAAATAATAAAACGATTCAATTTGAACTCGATAAAAAGAGGCTAAAATGAACTTCAAATTGATGTCAATATAAATAACTAGATACCGAAGATATTGTGAATTTAAATTCTGCATGTGTATTTCAACAACTTATGTCTCGTCAGTGCAGATCAAATATAAACGTTTGGAAGACCATAAATTCAACAAAATTTACAAAAAATCAGCCTATGTAAAAATCAGCTGATTTTTTTTTAATCAGAAAAGAAATAAAAACAAGTCGGATATTCCTTTGTTTTTTTCAACAAAATACAACCAATACGTTAGAAAGATAAGACAATTTCTTATCAAAGATGGTATTTTTTGGAACTTAATGAAGCTTGTAAAAATACTTTTGCAAACCAACCAATTATTGCTTATACAAAGCATAAAATTTTGGGGAAATATTGACCTTCTCGAGAAAAAATTAATATTTACACACACGACAAGGGCGAATCCGTGAAGATGGCGAGCGTAATAAAAACGCCGAGACACTATATAAGTGTAGGGTCGAGTTTGAGAATTTAAATATACATGTTTCATGTAATCAAATTTATAAATTTAAATAAAAGATATTACTTTACTCAATCCTAAATTAGGATTTTAAGTCGTATATGTGTTACAAAACATCGATGTTTGGTAAATATCCCTAAAAATAGAAAATCTTTAATAATATACACAGTTATTTAATGTCTAGCCAGGCAGTAGACCAGAATATTTTCCCGAGGTAATGGAAACAGCTCAGTGTTCTATTGCCCGAAGCCAACGGCTGAGGGCAATAGAACACTGAGCTGTTTCCATTACCGAGGGAAAAGAATTCTGTTCTAGTGTCTGACTTTACATTTTATAACTGTTTATTACCTAATCTGCAGAAAAGAAAGATAAAAATGGCAGGTTGCAAAGCTCAAATTTACTTCAACTTATTTTCTTATATTATAATTCTGATACACAAATGATCAATAAATATAATTGTAATTTTTTTAAATATCTACAAATTTGCAAAATGATGTATATGTTTTCACGTTGAATCATTACAAAATGTTCATGAATGTGCATTTCCCTTACAATTTTTCAAAACCATATAATTAGTTATTTCATGTGGATTTTTTTTTGTGGTCGACGTGTCTTGTAGAATAATAATATCATCTATAATTTGAGGTTGTTTATCACAAAGAAAGTAAGAAAAAATAAAAATCCATCAAACGTGTCGGCGCAAAAAAATCCATGTCACTCAAATCAAAATGGTTTTGACCATCAACATTAGTAAGGCATTAAAACAGTAATGAATATTCATCAAATCGTTTTGACCAATCACAGTAGCCAGGAAATAGAACGATAATGAATTGACAAACCACAGTAGCCGGGCAATAGAATGTACCAGGCAATAGAACACACCAGGCAATAGAACACCATAAAATGGAACATTTAAAAAAATATATCCAAAATAAAGAATACTTATTTAAACATATAAAATAATACAATTAGGTAATTAAAAGACATATATGGCTATGGATATCTGGCAAGGATGATTGCCTTGGTAACCACATGTATACCTAAACCAGAACACCACAACAAATAGAAAGTTATGTCAAGACTTCCAGTATGCTAATGCAATATTATGATAGAAAAGAATGAAAGGTGTGTAGAAATAAACTGGACTTTTTGAAAGAAAGTAAAAACACCTAGGAGAAAATAGAACTAAGCATACTAAATTAGAACACTACTGGACTTTTTGAAAGAAAGTAAAAACACCTAGGAGAAAATAGAACTTAGCATACTAAATTAGAACACTACTGGATTTTTTGAAAGAAAGTAAAAACACCTAGGAGAAAATAGAACTTAGCATACTAAATTAGAACACTACTGGATTTTTTGAAAGAAAGTAAAAAACACCTAGGAGAAAATAGAACTTAGCATACTAAATTAGAACACTACTGGACTTTTTGAAAGAAAGTAAAAACACCTAGGAGAAAATAGAACTTAGCATACTAAATTAAAACACTACTGGATTTTTTTAAAGAAAGTAGAAACACCTAGGAGAAAATAGAACTTAGCATACTAAATTAGAACACTACTGGATTTTTTGAAAGAAAGAAAAAGGACAAAGGAGAAATGGAACTTATGAAAAAGAAAGGAAAACGGCTAAATGTCAAGTAGACAACATCCCATATCCAGGTTGAGACGACCCAAAAACAAAGCATCTAGGAGTCATCGTACGGTCTTCAACACAGTGAAGAACCTCACTACATATAGCAAGCCCTAAATGGCCCCAAAAAAGGTAAAAAAAAGTCAATAAATCAATGGAAACAAACCACATCCCATAACCCAAATATCAAGAAACTAAAATTTCAAAATAAGACAAGGACAAGCCATTGACCAACATATTCCTGACTCCGGACAGGCGCAAAAATTGCGGTGGGGTTAAACTCGTTTCCTTAGTATACTAAATCAAAACACTACTTTGATAGAAAAGCGTAAGGAGTGTTTGTTTAGATAAATTGGATTGGTTATGGGCTCGTTTTGTTTAATAATGTAATACAAATACATATACATCCTGTAATAAATTTTATCATTAAGATGTAAATTAAAAAGAGTAGGCAATCTTAAGTTGGGATTGTAAGTCGGATGTGGTAGTCTTGAATGAGGAAGGGAAACATGAATGTTGGGTGTCAATTTTTAGGATGTTCGCCGGTCAATTTAAATATACAAAGTATTCCGAAAATATGACATAAATATCAAAACGCGAGCAGCGAACATCCTTAATATATAAATAACAAAATACCATAGTTACTGTATAATTTAGTTTCTACATATGCGCATTTCGACAACTCGTGTCTCATCAGTGCTGAATCAAATCATAACATTTGGAAATCCATATATGATATCTTTTTACTACAAGAGGCTTGACATAAGAATTTATATTTTTGTGTGAAATTGAACATTTACAAACACAACTGAGATGAATTCCTATGAGAGTTGCCATCAAATTTTTGACTTGTCAAATATGATGTTAGTGAAAAAAAATTTAGAATTTGACGGCTCACTTCGGTCATTGTAGAGTAGACTCATTATGGTAGAAACATAAGAATATTCCTTCACAGAAATAAGGAGTTCACTTTTGAAAAGTAAAACTTAGTAAGTTTCTGTAAGACATAAAATTTCAATAGACCAGAGTCAGTGTGAAATTATAACTCAGGAGAGGTTTGTCACTAATGCATTTGCGTTTCGGAGTCTATTTTTATCCAGATTATTTAGGTTGAGTGCACATTATCCTGACACTGTGGACTTTTCAGCATAAATGTAGCTATGTACCGTCGTTTTGCTCACGAAGTAATTCCCGTTGTGCTTTAGGAAGGTAATTTGTGCCTTCCAATTCAGCGGACTTAATGCGGGTTACCGACGGGAGAATTGTTAAAAGTTGCATATTTTTATGATTTACTCTAAAACTAACTCGGTGACCTTTATTGCTTTTGCCATTTTTAAGTAGCTTATTATTAGAAGAACACAATATAGGAATTTCATAAAATTGATAAAATGAAAAGTCTCTAAAATTTTGTAAATTTGACTGTGTAATTGCACGTTTCGTGCAACTCTTTTCGTGATACGTACTATATACTCTTTAATTTAATAAAATAAAACACAATTTCTTAAATCAAATCAATTTTTCTTTAAATCCTTAAAACCTTAACTTTGTTTTTCGGTTGCTCTGGTACCGAGTAGATAAGAAATACTTTCTGAATAAATTTAAAACTAGAACTTAAGGGGGTAGACCTAGTGTAGGAGGAGATTACTCTGTTTTTCACTTTTTTTAGTACTTACACAAACAAATAGAATCATTACAATAGGTAATATCAAAATTTTAAAATTGTAAAATTTTTTCCACACAGCAAATAAATATTAATTTTGTCATGAAAATAAAGACCCAACATCCAGTTATTTATTATGATAGCGTTGTACTCTACATTTTTGCAATGCTGTCCAAAGATAATGCAATTATGTAAAAGTCGGATTTCTTCCAAAAGAGGTAATTTATAGCACAGATTCAGCATTTTTTAAAATTTTTACCCGTATTATTCTAAATTAAGAAAAAATGTGACGGTAGAATTTTCTAAAATTTCAATATATCTTACATATACCTGTTTTCTTTCTATTCCCAGTTTTTGGTGAAAATTAAACGACAGAATTTTTTACAAGACGTGTTTAATAGTGATCAAAATAGAGTAAAAATTTCAGCCTATACTATTCATAACACCCATGTATTTCAGTTCAAACTAATTAAATTTACTATTTTAATTCATGCTTACTTTCACACATGTCTACATTACAGGATTTTGCAATTAAAATAATCTTAAATCAAAAACAAATTTAATTAGAGCCAATTTCATACACCACAATCAAGTCCTGAACGGAAAAAATAATATGAGGAAACAGGGTATCTTTGATGACCACTAGACATAAAAATTGTTGAAAATTGCTGAAAGTCGACACGATCATGTGTAGTCTAATTATGAAAATATTAAGAAATTTAAACGAGTGAAAAATTTTCGGCTTGCCCAAGTCTACTCACTTAATGTTGGTTCAAAAACGCAAAAATGATCAATACTATAGGTCGATTTCCATGGAAATAAGATCAGCGACCCAATATTTTCTTGTCATTTTTGGAATTTTCTACATAAAATTAAAATATCTCCAACAAATAAATGCACGTTTTGGTTGCAAGAGATTGAGACCATTGAACACATCTTTTTGGTCATGACAGAAATAGAAAAACTCCGGGATGATCTGAAGTCATGGCTATTTGAAAACACTGACATAGAATTACTTTTAAATGAAATTATTGTTCTGTTCGGAATACTGAAAAAATCAGACATGAACTATGTAAGAAATTTGATTATAATAATAACAAAATTATATATCTATATATATATATATATATAACAAAACTTCGCCAAGAAATTGTAATTTTTATTGCTTTAAATCATTAGAAGGGGCAAATATCTGCTGGAACCCCTGGCAATCTATTATACATAAAATTATCTAAACGCTTACTTTTGTTTTTTAAAAATGATGCGTAAAGACATTTGATGGGAATGTTCTGTGTGGTGCGTGTAAGGTACAGGTATGGTTGGGAAAACAATTTTTGTATTATAATAATTCAGTTAATATTTCAGCCCCTATCCGGTCCTTTTCAAATATAATATATATGTTTATATATATTTGTGTTGTGCACATCACGAATGGACTGTGAATTATAGTGTGCACAATATTTTCATATTAATATGTAATTATATTGTTTAGTAAGTACGTGTTATGAATGGAGTGTGAATGAAGCATCCTATTTGTGTTATTTTACGCATTCAGTTTATTATACCCCACGCAACGAAGTTGCGGAGGGTATATAGTTTTTGACTGGTTATTTTTTGTTTTATTTTATTTTTCTTCTTCTTTAACTAATCTCCATGTGTTTTTGGAGCATTCTAAAACAAAAAAAATAAATGCTTGAAATGGCCTGACGTTAGAATTTTTCTGTTCAAATTTTGTCCTTTTGAAGCTTTTTTTAGTTGTCTGCTTTCAATGTCCTACTTTTGCTCATACTACCTTAGTTTATAACAATGGTTATTGATATCTGTATGTAAAAAATTGACAATTTTTTGCCAATAAATTCATTACAGAAAAAAAATGGATTCCTCGGTACTTGTTTAACAACATATATATATATATAAATTATGAAAATGACAATCTAGCAAGAAACTGTTGGATATGCCCTTAAGGGAGTAAGGCCTCGTGGTGACTCAAGATAAAGAATACCAATGGAAGTGTTGTTCCATTTGCTCTATCTCACCATGTATTTATAGGGAAATTGTCTAATTTACATTTTCTACATATCTCTTTATTTGTTCAGTAGACGTAGTTTAATGGAGATAATCTTTAAATTAGTGAAACGTTTGAAACAGTTGGTTTCATCCATGCTTTTTAAGCATTGATGTGAAAAAGAATTAAAATAATCTATTACTTAAAAGGTATGAATGTATTCATGAAAATGATTGAAACAAACTTTACACACATACTGGCCTCTCACTGATACTGCCGATATCTACTGAAATATATGATGATTCTTGACCAAACCCTTCGTGATATTTTGAGTTTTATTTTTCTTCAGTAGTGCAACAGTGTTTTAATAGCAGACTTGACTTCTTGAGCTAGCAATCAGTTTAGCGGCAAGCTTCTCTTGACCCATATTTCAAAATTGCGTATTGTTTTTTCTCTCCTTCCAAGATTGTGGTCATGGAATTAGTAGTTTACCTGTATTGGGTTTTATTCGTATGTTAATTATACTATAGAGAAACGGGACAGATAAAGGGGAGGTTTGGGTACCGATAAACAGGAATATCCCTAAAACTGGCTTTTGCTAGTGCCGGTACCAAGTCGGGCTGTCCCGAGTTCTTATCGTTTTTTGCGTTTTTGTTTTGTCTTTTTGTTTTTCCTATGTAGTTTCCTGGCCGATTGTAGCATGCAATTGTAATTTCAGCCAGTGTAGATATTTCTTGTTCCATTTTCTTTACACTTACAGTTGATTTGTAAGAGTTATATCCCTTAACTTAGATACAGCTCCTAAATAATTATTTTTTGACATTGTTTTAACGGGGTAGACCTAGATTAAGGGACATAACTCTTACAAATCACTCCTATGTTTGATTTAATCATTTACATAAATATATTTTAAGCTTTAAAGTTACATAGATGATTTTAATTCTTTTTCACATCAATGCTTAAAAATCATCAAATAAACTGACTGCTTAAAACGTCTTACTGATTGAAAGAGTTATCTCCCTTACCCTAGGTCTACTACCTTAAATACACTTTCTCCTGTAAAATAATAAAAAAAAAACAGAATTACCGTACAGATCAAAAAGGTATAACTGCAAAGTGAAATATATGACATATATACAACGCGTCAAATGAAAAAGTTTGATATCATAACTTGAAATCACTTCTCATGTATTCGCTTTTCGATTTTTGAAAGCAAACTTTTGTTGAAGTTTTGAAAATCAAAATACCACCTTAACCTGAAGAATGCTCTCAGCTTCTGGCTGATAATATCTGACTGACTCAGCATATCGAAATTTATTATGCTGACTTCTGTAGCAGGTTCTGACATAAACTTATCATAAATGATCCTCCATTCAGTAAGTTGGAATTGATTTTGTTCATAGTCCTTACTAAGTATTACAATAAATGTATTGCTTTTTCCCACATTTGTCCTAATTTGATCTATTTCTATGTCCCCTGCGATGAAATCTCGTGGCGGCAAGCACACAGTTATTCCTTTATTTTCAAGATGTCGACAAAGGGTGTTTATAGTCCATTTTGTGACATCATAATTATTTAGACAGAACGACAGATATACATCATTAGAAGCTGTTTTAGTGTGTATTGGTTGGACCTTGCAATAACATTTGTATTTTCGTATCAAAAGTTCAAACTCGCTGCGGAAATTATAGTAAATAAAACTACTTGCCAACACTAAGCATAAAACAAAGATAAATGATGCTTCCCCTGTATATGACGTATTAACTGCACAAACATCCGTTTGTAACATCAATGAAATGTCGATAACTCGATTTCCTTTGGAACATTTCATTACGTTTTTTGAATAGAACGAAGTTTCAATACTCTGACGATCAATCCATGTTTTAATCCACGTAAAAGTACAATCGCACTTTCCTAGATAGAGTTCTCCTAGTAATATGTTGAGTGGACTTCTCTGTTGAATGGCTCTATCTAAAGTTTTGATTGGATTATATCTTAGATCAATACGGTCTAGTGACTTTATGTTGAATATTGTAGAATCTATATACGTAATTCGGTTATAGGATAAATTGATCCTTTTCGCCCTTTTCAAATATTCGTAATATAAGAATTTTTTAATATAGTTATGACTTAAATCAATGTCAAGGTTTTCGAAATCGGGAAGTACATGTGTCATTCTGGTATAATTACTTCTAGAACAGTTTACAACAACCCTGCTTTGTGATGGTTGCTGGATGCAATAACACATCGGGGGACATTTTGAACTCATATTTATACTGCAGATTAAGAAATCTAAAAGAGACTCGTTTTTTCTAAAAGCTTCAAGTGTTCCCATTAAACCATTTGGAAATGTGCATTTGACATCAATTTTGTTATGATATTTTGAAGCAACAATTCCGACCTTCATCACATCAAATGCTTTACAATCACATATCCATGGGTTTCTTGCCAAAAGTGGATAGTAACGTGCAAAAACCTTAATAACTGTTTGAAAGGACATATGTCCTAAAATATTTATATCAGGAATCGAACTAAAATTATTGCTTCTTACATCTACAATACCACCGCCTTTTATTATTTTTTCATTCGAGTATGTCACATTAAATCTATTGGTTAACTTACTGAGAAAATTTGACGAAAAATTTATCTTAGCAAACTGGTATCCTAATATAATGTTTGAAATATCAATTTCAGTTAGTCTGTTACCTGTCAGGTTCACATACATCAAGGTACCAGGACGGTATCTAAATGTTCCTGCGTTTATCGTAGCAATCATATTAAAGGACAAGTCAAAAACTCTTAGATTAAAAAGATGGGAGAATGTAGAGGTACGAATAAATTTTATGTAATTGTAAGACAGGTTAAATGTATCTAGTTCATTCAAACAGCTAAGATTTGGCAATTTTTTTATATTGTTTCCGGGTAACTGTACATTCACAATATGACGAAAATCACATACATTTCTTGGAAAAGAAGATAAATGCTTGAATGGATATTCAATATAATATAGCATATCGTAGTCTTGAGGAAAATATCCCGTTTTATTTAATTTGATTATATTTGTGCCAACAACAGACAGATAATATACAAACTTTCTATAGGACGGGAAAGTCCAATATGGTCTTGACGTGTAATAGCAACAAAGTTCTTTAGGGTTTGGTTGAAATTCAGGCATGCCGCTATCCAAAGGACTTCCGGATTCACAGAAATTTGCGCAATACAAGTTTTGGCTGAAAACCTCAACATGTGTCCATTTAAAATATCCAGGTAATTGTTTAAATTGACGTTTTCCTTCCAGAGTATATGTCAATAACTGGTACTGTATATAGATGAAATAGACTATTGCTTTCTGTAACAGAAATATAAGAAATCAATGTAAAATCTGAGGATAATAGATCTAATTCGTGAACACTGTTGGTTTGTTTGCATATGCAGAAAATAAATTCACAGAAACTTCGGTATTTAGTTATTAAATATATTCGTATGGACATCCATAACTAAATTAACTACGATACGTCGACATTCATGCAATATTTCGAATCAATTTGATCAAAGCGGACCTATTATCTCTACCATGTTATACAGCTTTACATAGCTTTAAATCTACATTTATGTGTATAAAGCATTATGACGTCGTCATTGTCTGTGTAAAGACTGTTGTGACGTCGATTTCGCTTGATAGAACGCATATCAAAATACACAATATGCAAGCTAAGAGACATGACATTGTATCATTGGTTGTCATATACTTAAATACATATTAAGTATATTTAGTGGATGTAGCCTTTTTTGTCATATCACGAGAATTCCGCTCAAACCAGTGCTAAGGATAGTCTTGAACTTACCATGTGGTGTGAGTGTTTGCTCGTTGTTGTTGAAGGCCTCATGGTGATTTCAAGATGACTAACAACAGTAAAAGCGGTGTCCTTTTTACCCAGTCTTACCATATATTTGTAGGCATTATGTCGCATGTACATTAAGTCCATTTCCCTATATTTGTTTAGTAAGTAGAATTATTAGTTTTATTGAATATCCAGATTTAACTTTTTGTAATTTCCAAGATATGTATCTGACTAATTTAAAGTGCCAAAATCATTTTGCGCATGACCTCACCCAAGGCTTTTTATTGGGTCCGTGTTGCAAATCTCTCTATGTGTGTTTGTCTTCATTTTCTTTTCTGTGCCGTACTCGATGTTATGTTTTATTTTTTCCCATCTCGGATTTTTTCAATTTAGTTTTTGTATTCTAATCGTAGGAATAGGCTGATTTTTTTTTGTCAGCAAACGGCTGAGGCTATTGTAAGAACACTTTTTTTATTTTATGTATAAGATGTAGCATTTTTCGACACCCAGCGGTGACTTCCGCTCAAAGTTGTGCTGGGCCATCTTAAACGCACTATGAAGTATCAACAAAGCTCATTGTTGAAGGTCACATGGTGCCTTGAACATTAAGAACAAAATTTAAGCGCTGTTCCATGTTTTTTGCAAGGAACCACAAAGACATTGTCTCATGTACAATAACTACACATCATTGTATTGTTTGTTTCAGAAAACAAATGCAGCAAGTTAATTTTCGAACCTTCATTACGAATTAAAAAAGCAGTTAACTTATTGCAAAATACTATACATGTATTTAAAAGAATTTATAAATAATTGGATTGGACACCAGTTTATTAATCTGACAACGGTTCTGTTACTATAACGCAATGGAAGGGGAGGTTTGGTGCGCTAACAAACCGGTTTAACCCATCATTTCTTTTGAAATGCCTGTACCAAGTCAGGACCATTGCGGTCGACAATTATCCGGTACACCTGCTTTTGCCTCATGGATTATGGCTCTTGACAATTCTGTTCGGTAATTTTGTTATTACCCCCATTTACATACTTCAGCAAATATTCAATTATAACAGTTAGTAACATGTACATATGAGAATAAAAAAAACGTTACTATAAAAGCATGATGAAACAAATAATTATTTAAAAATTTTGAAAGTAACGTTAAGAAGAAAAAACATTCACAGAAACCAAATAAACATTCCTTGTAAATAACAAAAATTATACATAAACAGAATTGGGTATCAGTACATATTTTATAATATAAAAAAGAAATTTAATAGATAAAAAGGAAAAATTGTACATGGGAAAAGTAATCATAAATTCATGAAAAACATTTAATTGATTTTTGTATCGCTACAATATAGTTTTGATGATAATTTAATAAATGGTCACCGAAAAGAACTGTTTCAATTTCAATTGGTCGGCACCTGAATAGGTTTCAGAGGGCTGGGTTACAGCGCTGCCGGGCGCGTCGCAAGATGGGAGGATAGGGGAATACCTTGTCGTTTCGGGGTAGTCAGGTCATAATACAGAAAGCCTGACCGCCAATCATTGTAGCCACTTTTGCGGAGAAACGCAACATACCCTGCAGTATAAAGACCACTTTTTATTTCTTTAAGGAGAGCAGACGCACTGGGTGTGGTATAGAAGGCTAAATTTCTTGCCCCTACCCGTTTCTCTCCTTTTCCAGTGGCGATCAAAACTTGTTGCATCGGATATCCCTTAAACCTTTATATCTGTCTTCTTTTTCTTAAGTTTTGTTGAATTGTTCTCGTCCTGATATGCCTGAAATATTGCTCACTGGACGTTAAACTCTAACTTATAAATCGATCTACTAGCAAACTAGCTGTTGATTCACGTGTCAATTACATTGTTTTTTCGGTATACAACCCCTCTGAAATGATTTCCATATTTTTTGTCATGGACTTTCAAGGTGCCTTGTCGAAAAGGTTTCATAGTGCTTATGTTGTCTCGATATACAGCCCCGTTGAAATGATGATCCTCACTTATTGTCATGCATTGCATTTCCAAGTCCCCCTTTTCAAAAAGTTACGTAGTTTTGTGTAATTTATTTCCTTCATATATGGCTACCCTAAAGTATTATATGTTATTCAGGAATCTTCACAGGGGATACGGGTTCATATTCCCTGGCTGTGTTTTATATCCCCCGAGCCGTCAGGCGAAGAGGATATAGGATACAGACGGGGAATATGAACCCGTATCCCCTGTGAAGCCCGAATAACTTTTAAATTCTGCTAGAAGTGCTATAATATTTCTATTAAAAGCGTTTAAAATTTATGATTTTGCTACATGTACCACGGGGATACGGTCTCATATCCCCTGTCAAGGTAACCAATCAAATTGCAGGATTTACCTGGATATTTCACTTCAGCAGAATATTACAAAATATTTGCTGATTATAAGGGTAGACCTAATCGGTGGTGCATTGTAAAATAGAAAGAACTTACCATTTTAAACCTTTTACCGAAGTTATGTTTTATTTCGGATTGTATTCAGGGTTGTATTTTGTCCTATAAATATTTATGTCGAAATATCTTTTTTCTACTTACACCCAACATATTCGCGGAAAAGCTTGTTAGTGGTATGCATATTTGATCACTTGAAACAAGAGGTTTATTATATGCTTGTCCAAGAACTGTTACAGTTATTTTTATCCTACATCACTGTAAGAAGTTGAATATGTATTGTATTAGATTTATTTTACTTTTATTTCAACATTGAATTTCGTAGTTTTAGTCTTTATTTTAATTAATTCAGTTTCACAATTGTTAAAAGTCTTCAAAAATCATTGTTGTGTACTAAGGAGTATCTCCCTCATGCATAGCTCTGTACTTTGTTGAATTTTGGCTTTTCTATTGACATCTTTTTTTTTGGGGGGAGGGGGTATTTGTTCTCTATCAGTTTACACGTTTTTCGGTTAATTGACTTCCAACTGTTTTGGTTTGATCTGCACTGATGAGACGTAAGTTGTCTAAATGCACATATGCAGAAAAAAAATGACATGAACTTTGTTATTTGGTACATAATATTATAAGTTTCTGTGATTTTTCATACTGGCTCATCAATTTCAAAAACATTTTTATGCTATTTTTTTTAATGTCGTATCAAGTTTAGCATAAATAACACTTAATTTATTTACCTGGGAATCAGGCTAATATAAAATTATTCAGGAATGGTTATTATTCTGTTTTATTCATATTAGTATGGTTTACTTGTTTTCCCACTTTCCCCTCTTATAATGTGTCTTTTTTTCGAGTGTAATGTATTTATATGACAATTAATTACATTTGTATTAACAAAACCAAATGATCATCGAATATTAATATACTGAGGTAGTTAATTAATAATGATGTTATCGTAAGATTGTTGATGTCTATACTATTGAAGCTGATTGTGTGGGGTATAAACTGTTCGAAGATATTCATGCTGAAGTGTCATGGGTAATAATTGGGAGGGTTAAAAATGGCCACTGAACACTACACAGAAAAATGTAAATAGTGTCACATTGAATTTATTGGTTACCTTACTGAGAGAATTGGACACAATACATATCTTAGCAAACTGGTATCCTGCCGGGTATATATACATAAAGCTACCCGGATGGTATCCAAATGTTCCTGCATCTTTGGAAGCAATCATATTAAAAGACAAGTCAAAACCCTTAAATTGAAAAAGCGAGAAAATAAAGCGGAACAAAAGAATTTGATATAATTGTAAGACAGGTTTAATGTGTCTAGTTCATTCAAACAGCAAATTTTTGGAATTTTTTTTATATTTTTATAGGTAACTGTACATTCACAATATGACGAAAGTCACGCGCATTTCTTTCAAAAGAAGGTAACTGCTTGAATGGATATTCAGTATAATAGATCATAGAATATTCTTGATGAGGACAATATCCCGTGTTGTTTGGTCCGATTATATTTGCACCCACGACAGACAGATAACAGACATATTTTCTATAGGTTGGGAAAGTCCAATATGATCTTGGCGTAAATAGCAACACACTTCTTCAGGGTATGGTTGGGTATGGTATGTCGCTATCCAGAGGACTTCAAGATCAACAGAAATTAGCACAATACAAATTTTAGCTAAAAATCTCAGCAGGTGTCCATTTGAAATATTCCGGTAATTGTTTTAATTCTAGTGTCCATCCAAATTTAAATTTCATCAATTCGTAGTATAGTATCTAGGTGAAACATTTAAAGGAATTCTGTAATAGAAATATCTGTATGTATAATAGTTTATTCAAGGATGTAGTTAGGAGATGTTTTTGAAATTGTTAGTTCCAGTTTTATTCTGTATTCCCTTGAAAAATGTTCTGCTCTACAATACCTAATTTTCTTGTAATCAAAGGTTGCAGTATCTTGTATAAGGTCAAGGGGCAAATTTTATATAATAAGATCAGTGTGAAGGTTACCTATAATGGCGCCAAAGCCTTCTTCCGCCTTGTTTAAATGTGAAGTTCACAACCAGATGAATTTGATCTTTTTGAAATGATATCTTCATAATCAAAGTATCGATTTTAAATCGTAGATTTTTTAAATTTTATCTTGTCATTACATTCTTAAGATAAACTAGAGTTACTGAGGCCTACTGGGCCACGGATACCCCCCTCCCCCTGCATTTTCTTGAATATCTTGGGGAAAAAAAGTAATTATTGGAAAACAAAATACAAATTGCACATCTATAATATGTAATTAAGGTCCTGCATAACTTTTATGAAGTTCTAATTAGTGGTCACGGAGGAGTGGATACAATGAGTTCACCATTTGGTTTGCATTGAGATAAAAGAGCTAAAATGACAAAGTCCAAAACATGTCCAAAATCTGCAAAAAATATGAATCATTGGAAAACAAAATGAGTAATACAAATCTACAATATGTAATTAAACTCCTGCACAAGTTTCAAATTTGAATAGAGCTAAAATGACCAAGTCAACACTATGTCAAAAAT
The DNA here is from genome assembly GCA_002080025.1 of Modiolus philippinarum. Taxonomy (NCBI): domain Eukaryota; kingdom Metazoa; phylum Mollusca; class Bivalvia; order Mytilida; family Modiolidae; genus Modiolus; species Modiolus philippinarum. Next base: position 8,653 of record MJUU01004935.1, on the reverse strand, counting down.
AAAAAAGGGAATTTTGGAAAGACGGACGGATGGACGACAGGAAGGACGCCATGAACACTATGTACATCCCACAAAGCGGGGGTATAGTCCAAAACATGAAAAAAATCTGAAAAAAGGAATAACTGGAAAACAACATGTGGAATGCAAATATAAAATATGTAATTAAGCTCCTGCATAAGTTTCATGAAATCAGATTGGTGGTTTAACAGGAGTTGTGGATACCATGTGGTTTGAATTGAGCTAAAATGACAAAATCAAAAATATTTCAAAAATTAAAAAGAAGAAAAAACAGGAATTTTGGAACAGAAAACTGATAAGTAGAACATTTATTAAATGGTCCGAGTCATGAATTCGTTAGTCTACATGGAAATAGAAATTAACGTTGATGTGTTGTCTGTATCTCAGACTTGCTTTTAATTAAATAAAGCAAACTTACCATGTCAAACCAATAATTGCAGTTCTCTTATTAAGTTCAGGTTGTATTTAGTGGTGCAACTGATTTTCATGACACAATATTTATATTATATGCTGCGGAAGAGCTTGTCAGTAGTATGTAAGTATATGATTACTTGAAACAAAAGACTTATTTTATGATTGTCCCATATTTAGGAATATGAGAGTCATGGTTGCAAAACATCCTTGTAAAATGGTACAAATTATTAAATAAACAATGAAGTGCATTGTAAACTGCAGATATTTTTTGTTATTATTGTTATGTACTTATGGAGTACATCTGGACGTAAACAATTCTAAGGCCGTCCTGAATTTATTCTGTTTTGCGTCAACGTAAGACCTCGAAAGTTACAAGGGAGAAAAGGAAAAAAAAACCCAAAAATTCAAACAAAACAATTGCAAATATCTTTTATAAATTCTAATGTTTTTATACCTTAAGTACAGATTTCACACCATTATGTAAAATTCTAGACTAACATTAAACCTTTAATTCCACTCTATTTTGAAAGTCTCTCATTATTTCCATACCCGACTGCTCATTTAGTTACGGATCAAAAATTCAACCCGAAAATTTATTGATATTAAAGAAATTGCTTGTTTTTTATTTTCAAGAATTTTCAAAAACCTAAGCGAGCGGGGGACGTTAAACGTAAAATGCTAGTTGTAGGTTTTAATCGGGTTTAAAGCACCCGACTTTCTCCTTTTAGTAGTAGACGTCTTGGTCATGTCATTTTTTTCATATTATGGAATAAAATATTGTTTAAACAAACTATTACCAGTGATGCATGTAGTGTTTTAGGACATGACATCAAAGATTAAGCACTCGACTCGATCCACTGCAGAGTTTGATACAACAACACCTTTATTAGACTACAGCAGTGCTTTTCACAAAAAACTAGTGGTAAGTCTGTAACATTTCATATTGACTTACGATGAATTTATCGTAAGATTTTTTGTGAAAATGGCTGTTGATTCGGTACACTTCGCTTCCTAACATTTCAACAAATAAGTATAAAACAATTGCACAAATATTATAAATATATATTCATAACACAAAAGATCATATAACATCATATATCCTACTGCATTTGTTTTTTTTTCAGAAGGTACTATTGGTATCTTAGCAAAATAAGATAAAACGACCTGTCAAGTCTCACGAGATCCGAGTGACACTCACGTAAAGCTTATCCAAATTTGCACCAAATTCCTTTGATCTTTTAATTTTTACTTTAATTTTTGACAATCTTGGCAAATGTCACGCAAGGCAACTTTCAAAACTTGACAGGTCTGTAAATAAGTATCGAAGTGTAATAAAAAGGGCAAACTTTCACCATTCCACCTATTTACTTCACTGCAGTATGAAACTGAGTATGAAAATTGTAAAATAATCCCTATATAAGATATGAGTTCTCATCCAGATCTTAATGAACTAGCAAATGCATTACCTAACAACTCTCCAACTCGATCAGATTAAGTATTTGATAAACAAAATGAAGAAAACATTAATGGTACATATACCTAATTAGCACATATAAATGACATTACGACATTAGGAAGAGAGATCATTAAAAAATTCTGGTCAGACATTCCTAAGGGTATGCCTGTAAAACCTAATTTCAAAGCAAAGAAAAAACAGTAGTATTGGTTGTATGATTTGACAGATATATTAGGTAGTCTGTGTCGTACATTCTTGAACAGATCAAAAGACACAAAACAGAATTCACATCTTAATATTTATATCTTGTCTTTGTATTGTAAACAAAATAATTTCGAACGAGAATAATTGTTTAACGCCTAAAAATTTTAAGATTAATAGTATGAAGGAGTTTTTATAGGTATTTACACAAAAAGGGAAAACAAATACCGGTTTTATTGTGTTTCTCTCTATGTCTTAAATGAAACATAATACATAGTTATTGCACTCTGATTATTTTTCTCCAAGTATTTTCAAAGAGGTATTATGGTTCTGGGCACTTATTTTTGCAATATTCAGGAATTGTAAAGATGGTGGGATCTTGTACACTTAATCTGTAGGATCCTTGCACAAATGTAAGGGATATGATTGTTCCTCCAACGCGATATGGCATTTGGTAATACCTGCATGGGACATTGTAGTTGGTGGCATACCAGTAATCTTTGGTTGCAGCTCCATCTATTTGCCAACCATAACACGTTGTATCTGAAATCGTCTGGTTTCCTATGAAGGTAGAATTAGTTAGCCAGTCTGGTTTGATTAAACTGCAAAATTGCTTTATTCCACACGGACTGCAACATTTTTTGGCATCGGGATATATTACATACATGTTGGTGTCATTTGCAAATAAAAGCCAACACCGCGCATGCGGATCCATTGGACTTAAAAATTTTGCCTGACTGTTGCACACTATGTCGTGCTGTCCCGTGTCTTTGTCAAAACGTGCCAGGTTATGATCAAAATCATAATACCATGTTCCTTTGTTTTGGTAAAACGGTGGCTCCCCGGGTAAATTACCCTCCTCTAGAAAGTCCACAGAAAACGTTGATGGCCATACAGGCGGCGACTTGAATGTAAAGCAGCTCGCAAATAAACACAAAGTCCAGATACTTTTGAGTGAAAACATTACCTGCAAATAAATCATAGAATTAACCTTCCGATTAATTATTGACGAGAACTGGAAATTTCAACAAATTTCTATTGACTTTCACGTTTTCACGATTTGTCTTTATTAACACATTGCCCTATAAAAGGTGCCTGAATCGGGTATCAATAGAGCAGCCTGTTGCGTCCACGTATGTTTGCTAAGGAAATATCTATATTTACATTCAGAACATAATACGAAAACAAACTGTGGTGAAAAGGCCATGTCCCTTGCATTAAAAAGAAGCCGTTCTGAATTCTTGACGAAAGAGTATATCACCATGGTCAGCCAGACTTATAAAGCTGACAATAATTTAATTAAAACTTTCTTTTAGAAATAAGGAGTATCTGTCTCAGCCAAAGCTTTGCCCTTAACCGATTTTAGCTTTGAATTAGGACCCTTTATTATTGGTTTTTTATTAACTGATGACTTAAAATACAGAGTGATTTGGCCATTTAATATAAGAGGAAGTGTTTGGCACGTAGAATTTATACAGGGCCAATGCCCTGTATAGAAATTTATACAGGGCAGATGCCCTGTATTAAAATTAATACAGGGCTAATGCCCTGTATAAATTAGCCATATTGGTTTAGTTGCGCTGTTTTTTGTGTCTTTCTTATATATGTTAATTTTTGTTTCTTTTGTTTATTGATTTTAATCACATACAAAAAGAAATAAACACAGGACAACTCTGAAGATTTCCTTTCATTACGTGCTAAATATTAACACTGTTTTATGATACACAGCTATATGGTACTTGTCAGCAGAAAAATAGTACTCGTCAGCCGCATCTTGTTTCAGCTTTTATGACTAACACCAGACCAGACCATTGTATCCGTCAAGGGGATTTGTCAATGACATGATAGTGAAATTATTGTTTCTACTGAATAGAAATCTTTTTTTTATACTGTCTTGACTTTATAAAATCGAAATTTGCATCCTGTAATTCAGATTGGTAAATATAATGCCTGTAATTTTAAGTCATCAGTTAATAAAGGTGTCATAAAATGGGTATTTTCATATTAATCCTGTATAATGTCCTCGTACAGTCGTATTGGGTTTCGATCACCTGTATTGGCCCTTGGCTTCGCCTCGGGCCAATACAGGTGACCTCAACCCAATACGACTGTACCAGGACATTATACAGGATTAATATGAAAATACCCATTTAATAACACTATACTATCAGCTTTAATACATTTTTCGATTTCTAAATTTGTCATGTTTTGATTTTATCCGATTCCTCTGCTTGGGGACTGTGCTGGCCCGAAAACCTATTTTATTTAGAAACTGCAATATCTAAAATTCAGAAAATTTTGCTTCTAATTAAGGCGTATCTCGCCCGGGCATAAATCTGTCCTTAGCAAATTTGGTTTTTCTATTAAGTTGTCTGCGAACCATTATAAAAACTGCGTAGAGAATAATGGCTTCTTACATGAGTACAGATCAAAGCTCGGGATATCTTTTATGAATATAAGAAATTTCGTCTTTAGAGTGCAGCGCAACGAAACGAGAGAATAATACGAAGAATTTCTTACAGGAGTAAAAATATACCGGTGCCACATACTAGACTTTCCCCCTACTCATTTTTCCCCGGAAAGATGAGTATATACTGGTCTTTCCCCCGGAAGAATGAGTATATACTCATTTTTCTCNNNNGGGGGGGGGGGGAATTGAGTATATGCTAGATTTTCCCCCTTTGTCCAATTCATACTAGAATTTTCCCCTTGGCTTTATGCGAAATAAATTCACTGTATATGTAAATATTACTTTAAAACCTATTGCAGGAATTAATTTCAGTCCTACAATGCAAGCGTTCATTTTTTACTAAAATTAATCGATAATCATAAATAATTCATCGTATTTTTTTGTTAAGGTAGTTCGACACTAATACACGGCGCATTCGATTGGCGCATTTGCGAAACACGAGTCGGATGCGGAATTGACTTGATTTTCAAACCGGAATATTCCTGTATTGGCCTATTCACTGTGACGTCATAATAGATTGACATACACTTTCCCGCGAATTAGCTCCCTTTCCCCGTAAATATTGTCTATTTCGTAAACTATATAAAATATCTCTCTTAATCGAACGGTGACATATAGATTTTTTCAGCGTAACAGATAGCTTAGGTGTATGTCTCTGAAATATCAAAAAAATTTAAAAATCTATCTGATATTTATTTTATATGAAAGATAAACAATAAGCATGTTCTCACAGTTCCCTATATATTCTTTGTAAATATTGGTGAAAAAAACTGAATTGGGCCTGATTTTCAAAGCCAGATAACAGGAAAAGATGATCGGTGACATATCATTTTTATTTTATTTTTTGAGTATATAGGATAAAACCTACAAAATATCTAAAAAGAAAAAAATTCTGTCTGATATTTTTATTAGGATCGAACTACCTTAAATATAACAACTAGAAAGTGTCTTAGTTAATGTTTATACAAATTTGGCTAGCTACTTGATTTTTACCAAAGATACAAATGGTAAAACGACTGGAATGTAATTTTTCTCTCATTCTTTCTGATATAAAATTACTACTAAACCCATTTCTACCAAACTTGTACTTCTGCGCTTCTAGTTTAAAGTATGTGTGCATAAGGGATGCATGGCTTTTCCGGAAATTGATATAATTAGCGTGAAGCAAGCCAACAATCGGAAAAGATGCGCTCAGCCAATATTTCATTGAAATTCGTTTACTATGGAAGCGTATTGATGCCACAAAAAAAAATATATCTCGGAATTATGAGATAATATCTATCTCATAATTATGAGATATTATCTCTTAATATTCAGATAATTATTTCATAATAATAAGATGCTATTTCTTAGTTATGAGATACTATTTCATTATTATGAGTTACTATCATAATAATGAGATAATTATCTCAAAAGCATTAGATAATATAGGAATAAAAGTAATTTTGGAGAAGTTTATCGATGTGTAAACGCGGCCGACTCATTCACCGAATAAAGTCCGAAGGACTTTATGTAATGTTTGTGAGTGAAAGGCCGCGTTTACACATCCATAAACTTCACCAAAATTACTTTTATTTCTTATAATTCCAATCCTTTGAGCTTAAAACAATGTTGTGGCTGACTTTGAAGTCACCATACACTGCACTTTTGTCCTCGGAGCGTATTAATGGGCAAGAAGCGTTTATTAAAAAAATTATTTCTTTGTTGTTCATGACGTTGACTGTCCGTATTTTTGTCCTTTCGTCCCATTTCTGATAGACTATTATTTCGGATAACTCCTCCCACAATATTAAAGCTACATTTCATTTACTTTGCACAGTGATTAGGCATGGATTGAAGATGTGCATATTGTCAGGTTTTAGATTTTTGCCAAAATTTGTGATTTTGGGAGGTTGTTGAACTTGGCCATTTTAACGAAATGAGTGTTCTTGAACTGTTATTCCGGATAACTCCTCCCACAATATTAAAGCTACATTTCTTTTACTTTGCATAGTGACTAGGCATGGATTGAAGATGCAGGCCTGCATATCCCAAAACATTTAATGCAGAAGCAAAGTCCGCGCTCCTTTAAAATACTTTCCACTGTGACGTCACGTTTTTGTGATGTGTCGTCATTGATACTGCCGTTGATTTATAAAAAAAAACACTTCTTATTGACCAATTACCGAGTTGAGGCGTCTTAACTAGGTCATCTCACACCGGAAAGGGCCATTTAAGGAAGAAACGCTACGCTCCAATCAGAAAAAACCTTTATATTGGCAGACCTACTGGTGTCGTATAGAAGCCTCCTTGTCGGTGGCAAATAAGTGTACTAACAAAATTACTGAACAGTTTTGTCAAGGGCCAAAATCTAAAGGGCAAAAAGACAAAGGAGGTGCAATACTACCGGGAAAAAATATCAACCACAATGGTCCCTCCAAATTTTATTTCTATCATTTTGTAGTTTACATTTAATATTTTGTTATAGTACATGATTACACTTCAAATGCTGCCCCTTGAATCTTCTTAAACGTGAATTTAGGTGATTTTGACTTTTTATGGCAAATCATGTCTAAATTGATTTCGAATTTAAATACAATGTATTAACACAGCTTATGATTTCTATACATAGGCAAACAAATACTGACCCCCTTCCTTAAACACAGACTATGATGGTTAAAGTTTAACGTTCAGTGAGCAATATTTGAGCTATTTCAGGACGAGAACAAGTTAATCAATTAAAACAAATTAAATATGTAGCGGATTTGAATTTTGGCGCCTTGTTAAGTTTCACTTTTTGAAAGCTTATCATTTTTATTTTTGATTATAAAGTATTTTTAGGTTTTTTTGTCAGGACACTAAATTATTTAACATTAAGAAATATTTTCTTTAAAAGTTAATTTTCATTTACAACGTGTTTCACCTTGATAAAATATTTTGTTTTCATTTTTGTAAACATCTTTTTACAATTTGGATTTTTATTGGTCAGATATTTGGTCACTTAATCAAAACGTGTCCTTTTAGTAAGAAGAATTTCATTGTTTGAACATGAGTATAAAAGCCAGTAATTTGTAACTCACGTTGTCCTTCGGCCATTGACTTGTGTAAGGTCTAATTCTCCTCTCTAACTACTCATACGGTAGACAAATCTCTTCTAAAGAATCCCAATAGTTTTTGTACGGTCTAAAGGCCGATTTCAATAACTGTTTGATTTTTATAAATATCCCAAAATGCAGTGTTTAGGCTTGTATTTTTACCCCGTATTCTTTAAGCCACCACATCTTGTTTCTTTTCCGTGTTCGGTTTTCCTTAATTCATTAATAGATCCAACATGTAATTTAAATTGGCCGCCTTACACTTTAAAATACACAACGTGTGTCGGTCTACTCGATTAGTGGACAGATAACTGAACATTTAATTCGTGATTTAAAGTGTCCTGAAATTAAGACAAATCAATAAATTGCATTTAAGGTAGATGGGTACTCCAAATTTTTTTCCATAGATTTTTTTTTATTTTTGCAGGAAAGTTTCCTTATATTATAAGCTTTGAAATAAAAAAATAAAAAAGGGGGGTCACCGTGCTTGTTTTTAAAATAACTGATATCAAAATAATCAAATATTTCTAATGAATATATAGGGAAAATCGGGTATATTGTTGATTTCTTTAAAACTCTTCCATAGATTTTTTTTCTTCTTTACTCATGTGTTAGCCCTTTTAACATACTTTCAAAAAATATAAAGAAAAATGGGGGTCACCGACTTTGTTTTCCATATAATTTGTAAAATGTGAATGTTCATAGTGATTTCTATAAAAAATATTTTTATCAGATTATCTCCCTTTTTCAAAAATTGTCTTTTAATTTATTTAATTATCAAGTCACCATTCATTGTCTAATTAGATAAAGACATGTGAAATCAAGTCCATGTAGGTCCTTTGCATTTTGTATTATGGATATAATATTGATTGGTTCATTACATATAAAAATATTTGAATATTTAAAAAGCAGATAATACCATAACAGCATAAATAACAGATTCAAAATGGCGGAAGACTACCGATCTACCTTAAAACTAAAATAGTCGGGATAAAGTGACAATTATTTTCTAGTCATTTT